>CATNWA010015216.1:122500-245184 GCA_951230385.1 Staurois parvus | reverse complement strand
ATCATACTCCTGACATTGATATCTCTACTGTACGGAGATCATACTCCTGACATTGATATCTCTGTACTGTACGGAGATCATACTCCTGACATTGATATCTCTTCTGTACGGAGATCATACTCCTGACATTGATATCTCTCTGTACGGAGATCATACTCCTGACATTGATATCTCTTCTGTACGGAGATCATACTCCTGACATTGATATCTCTGTACTGTACGGAGATCATACTCCTGACATTGATATCTCTTCTGTACGGAGATCATACTCCTGACATTGATATCTCTTCTGTACGGAGATCATACTCCTGACATTGATATCTCTTCTGTACGGAGATCATACTCCTGACATTGATATCTCTTCTGTACGGAGATCATACTCCTGACATTGATATCTCTTCTGTACGGAGATCATACTCCTGACATTGATATCTCTCTGTACGGAGATCATACTCCTGACATTGATATCTCTTCTGTACGGAGATCATACTCCTGACATTGATATCTCTTCTGTACGGAGATCATACTGCTGACATTGATATCTCTCCTGTACGGAGATCATACTCCTGACATTGATATCTCTTCTGTACGGAGATCATACTCCTGACATTGATATCTCTTCTGTACGGAGATCATACTCCTGACATTGATATCTCTTCTGTACGGAGATCATACTCCTGACATTGATATCTCTCTGTACGGAGATCATACTCCTGACATTGATATCTCTTGTACGTACGGAGATCATACTCCTGACATTGATATCTCTGTACTGACATATATCTCTTCTGTACGGAGATCATACTCCTGACATTGATATCTCTGTCTGTACGGAGATCATACTCCTGACATTGATATCTCTTCTGTACGGAGATCATACTCCTGACATTGATATCTCTTCTGTACGGAGATCATACTCCTGACATTGATATCTCTTCTGTACGGAGATCATACTCCTGACATTGATATCTCTTCTGTACGGAGATCATACTCCTGACATTGATATCTCTGTACTGTACGATCATACTCCTGACATTGATATCTCTCTGTACGGAGATCATACTCCTGACATTGATATCTCTTTACTGTACGGAGATCATACTCCTGACATTGATATCTCTTCTGTACGGAGATCATACTCCTGACATTGATATCTCTTCTGTACGGAGATCATACTCCTGACATTGATATCTCTCCTGTACGGAGATCATACTCCTGACATTGATATCTCTTCTGTACGGAGATCATACTCCTGACATTGATATCTCTTCTGTACGGAGATCATACTCCTGACATTGATATCTCTTCTGTACGGAGATCATACTCCTGACATTGATATCTCTGTACTGTACGGAGATCATACTCCTGACATTGATATCTCTTCTGTACGGAGATCATACTCCTGACATTGATATCTCTTCTGTACGGAGATCATACTCCTGACATTGATATCTCTTCTGTACGGAGAGATCATACTCCTGACATTGATATCTCTCTGTGTACGGAGATCATACTCCTGACATTGATATCTCATTGATATCTCTTACTGTACGGAGATCATACTCCTGACATTGATATCTCTTCTGTACGGAGATCATACTCCTGACATTGATATCTCTTCTGTACGGAGATCATACTCCTGACATTGATATCTCTTACTGTACGGAGATCATACTCCTGACATTGATATCTCTTCTGTACGGAGATCATACTCCTGACATTGATATCTCTTCTGTACGGAGATCATACTCCTGACATTGATATCTCTGTACTGTACGGAGATCATACTCCTGACATTGATATCTCTTCTGTACGGAGATCATACTCCTGACATTGATATCTCTTCTGTACGGAGATCATACTCCTGACATTGATATCTCTTCTGTACGGAGATCATACTCCTGACATTGATATCTCTTCTGTACGGAGATCATACTCCTGACATTGATATCTCTGTCTGTACGGAGATCATACTCCTGACATTGATGATATCTCTGTACGGAGATCATACTCCTGACATTGATCATGTACGGAGATCATACTCCTGACATTGATATCTCTGTACTGTACGGAGATCATACTCCTGACATTGATATCTCTTCTGTACGGAGATATTGGTGTCAGTGGGAGGAATATGCCCCATCATTGGTGTCAGTGGGAGGAATAGTGCCCCATCATTGGTGTCAGTGGGAGGAATAGTGCCCCATCATTGTTGTCAGTGGGAGGAATAGTACCCCATCATTGGTGTCAGTGGGAGGAATAGTGCCCCATCATTGGTATCAGTGGGAGGAATAGTGCCCCATCATTGGTGTCAGTGGGAGGAATAGTGCCCCATCATTGGTGTCAGTGGGAGGAATAGTGTCCCATCATTGGTATCAGTGGGGGGAATAGTGCCCCATCATTGGTATCAGTGGGAGGAATAGTGCCCCATCATTGGTGTCAGTGGGAGGAATAGTGCCCCATCATTGGTGTCAGTGGGAGGAGGAATAGTGGAGGAATAGTGCCCATCATTGGTGTCAGTGGGAGGAATAGTGCCCCATCATTGGTATCAGTGGGAGGAATAGTGCCCCATCATTGGTGTCAGTGGGAGGAATAGTGCCCCATCATTGGTGTCAGTGGAAGAATAGTGCCCCATCATTGGTGTCAGTGGGAGGAATAGTGTCCCATCATTGGTGTCAGTGGAAGAATAGTGCCCCATCATTGGTGTCAGTGGGAGGAATAGTGCCCCATCATTGGTATCAGTGGAAGGAATAGTGTCCCATCATTGGTGTCAGTGGGAGGAATAGTGCCCCATCATTGGTGTCAGTGGGAGGAATAGTGTCCCATCATTGGTGTCAGTGGGAGGAATAGTGCCCCATCATTGGTGTCAGTGGGAGGAATAGTGCCCCATCATTGTTGTGTCAGTGGGAGGAATAGTGCCCCATCATTGTGTCAGTGGGAGGAATAGTGCCCCATCATTGGTGTCAGTGGGAGGAATAGTGCCCCATCATTGGTGTCAGTGGGAGGAATAGTGCCCCATCATTGGTGTCAGTGGGAGGAATAGTGCCCCATCATTGGTGTCAGTGGGAGGAATAGTGCCCCATCATTGGTGTTATAGTGCCCCATCATTGGTGTCAGTGGGAGGAATAGTGCCCCATCATTGGTGTCAGTGGGAGGAATAGTGCTCCATCATTGGTATCAGTGGGAGGAATAGTGCCCCATCATTGGTGTCAGTGGGAGGAATAGTGCCCCATCATTGGTGTCAGTGGGAGGAATAGTGCCCCCATCATTGGTGTCAGTGGGGGGAACAGTGCCCCATCATTGGTGCCAGTGGAAGAAATGGTGCCTCCTTGTTGGTGTCAGGTATAGTACACCCGAGGGCCGGATAGAGGCAAGGCAAGGGCCGCAGTTTGGAGACCACTGGTCTGTCACATCAAATCCCAATAAAATACATTGACGGTTTTGGTTGTAACATGACAGAATGTGGAACATTTCAAGGGGGAGGAAGACGATTTCAAGGCACTATACTTGCTGGTCATTAAATTGGCTCTAGTATGTGTATGTATGAATGTGAGTTAGGTACCTTAGACTGTACACTCCTCGGGGGCGGGGACTGATGTGAATGTACAATATATATGTAGATTGATGGCGCTCTATACTGTACGTACCAGCAATGAATAATATGGCATAGTAAATGATTATTATAGGAAGCATTGTATAACTCGGGGTAGGCAACCTGCGGCTCTCTATCCATTGTGGAACTACATTTCCCATGAGGCATTGCAAAGATTACAAAACTGACAGTTACAGCTATGACTTGCAGAGGCATGATGGAACTTGTAGTCCTGCGGCTCTCAGGTTGCCTACCCCTGGTAGGTAATATAGGGAAGGGAATATAATAGGACACATAATGGATGATATCCCCCTTTCCCTCTTCCTCTATGATCGCCCCCCTCTCATGGATACTGTAGATCACCCCGTATATTTATGGTGCGCTCCCAGTATACAGGGGTGGTAGTGGTGCGGGGCCCCGGGGTGGTAGTGCTGCGGGGCCCCGGGGTGGGATGGGATTTGTGTAGGACGCGTTTTGCTGTGGTTCCCCGTGGTTGGTGTGTGGAGGCAGCGAAGTGTTTTCTTATTAATTCTTTATGATCTCCATGACTGGAGCCGAGTGTTTGGCCTCAATACGTCTCCAGGAAAAGCTGTCCCTCGGCCCCCAGATCCCCGGGAAGGGGAATACGGCATATACAGAGTGTATATACACCGTACATAGGGGGTGACAACACATTATACACAGTACAGAGATAATAATAGGGGGTCACTACACAGCGTACATTGATGATCACTATATATTATACACTATGCATTGGTTATATGGGGGGGCACTATATATTATACACTGTGCATTGGTTATATGGGGGGGCACTATATATTTATACACTGTGCATTGGTTATATGGGGGGGGCACTATATATTATACACTGTGCATTGGTTATATGGGGGGGCACTATATATTATACACTATGCATTGGTTATATGGGGGGGCACTATATATTATACACTATGCATTGGTTATATGGGGGGGGCACTATATATTATACACTGTGCATTGGTTATATGGGGGGGCACTATATATTATACACTATGCATTGGTTATATGGGGGGGGGGGGCACTATATATTATACACTATGCATTGGTTATTATAAAGGGGCACTATATGTGCATTGGTTATATAAGGGGGGGGGGGCACTACACAGCGTACATTGAACAGAGACATTATACACTGTATATTATAAAGGGGGGGGGGGCACTATATACTATACACTGTGCATTGGTTATATAAGGGGGGGGGCACTATATATTATTCACTGTACATTGGTTATATAAGGGGGGGGCACTATATATTATACACTGTACATTGGTTATATAAGGGGGGGGGCACTATATATTATACACTGTGCATTGGTTATATAAGGGGGGGGGGCACTATATATTATACACTGTGCATTGGTTATATAAGGGGGGGGGGCACTATATATTATTCACTGTGCATTGGTTATATAAGGGGGGGGCACTATATATATTATACACTGTGCATTGGTTATATAAGGGGGGGGGGGGACACTATATATTATACACTGTACATTGGTTATATGGGGGGGCACTATATATTATACACTGTGCATTGCATCTATAGGGGGGGGGGCACTGTGTATTATATAGGGGGACACTCTGTGTATACACATAGGGGGGGGGCACTATATATTATACACTGTGCATTGGTTATACCCTCTATAGGGGACAGTACAGGGGATATCTGTGTATTACACCCTCTATAGGGGACAGTACAGGGGACATCTGTGTATTACACCCTCTATAGGGGACAGTACAGGGGATATCTGTGTATTACACCCTCTATAGGGGACAGTACAGGGGACATCTGTGTATTACACCCTCTATAGAGGACAGTACAGGGGATATCTGTGTATTACACCCTCTATAGGGGACAGTACAGGGGATATCTGTGTATTACACCCTCTATAGGGGGACCGTACAGGGGATATCTGTGTATTACACCCTCTATAGAGGACAGTACAGGGGACATCTGTGTATTACACCCTCTATAGAGGACAGTACGGGGGATATCTGTGTATTACACCCCTCTATAGAGGACAGTACAGGGGACATCTGTGTATTACACCCTCTATAGAGGACAGTATGGGGGATATCTGTGTATTACACCCTCTATAGAGGACAGTACAGGGGACATCTGTGTATTACACCCTCTATAGAGGACAGTACAGGGGACATCTGTGTATTACACCCTCTATAGGGGACAGTACAGGGGACATCTGTGTATTACACCCTCTATATAGTTCAGTATACAGATAACTTTACAGTTCAGTCAGGGATAGGCTCCGCCCCCTCAGGTATTGCAGTCAGGAGTGGCGGTAGTGGGCGGGTTCAGCACAGTGAGCTCCTCCCCTGTCTCTCCTTGGTTACTGGCGGCATCGCGGTTGCCATGGTTCCGGCCGGTACACAGGAACGGAGGCCGCCATGTTTGTTTACTGCGCCGTGTGACAGTCCCGGGACCGGCTCTGGAGGTATTCCTGTTCTCAGTGTGGCGCCCCGGGGAGAGCTCAGGAGCCTCAGGACTCCTCTGTACCGGGACATGTGAGGCTTTCTGGGGCCCCTGATAGAAGCTGCACACACAAACAGTATGGGGGATGGGGGGATGTACACAATGATACCTGTGTATGGAGTTCTCTGTCAATCTGGTCGCTTAGTGTAGACTTGTTATGATTTGTTGTGCTGTGTTGCGTCCAATCCGTCTTTTACAGGCGCTGCGTTTGTACGGTTGTCAGGACTCCGCCCCCTCTCTTGGACGACGGCGTCGCAGACACGATGTGTACATCGGAGGCTCGCCCCTGGACTGGGAGATGTCCCTGGAAGTGCCCCCACTATTCACAGATCCATCGCACCCCTCATCGGCCAATGGCGGGGAAGGCCTGGACTCCGGGAAATCTTCACTGAGGATGTTTTGGGGACACGTGGGTCTGTTTTGTCCCCATCATG
The DNA here is from genome assembly GCA_951230385.1 of Staurois parvus. Taxonomy (NCBI): domain Eukaryota; kingdom Metazoa; phylum Chordata; class Amphibia; order Anura; family Ranidae; genus Staurois; species Staurois parvus. The sequence goes on along the minus strand of CATNWA010015216.1, from coordinate 238,628 downwards.
GCCCCTGCGTGTCCCCAAAACTCCTGTGTCACCTGAAATGTCTTGGGTCAGCTCAGGTATCCCCGAGTCCTGGCGTTTCCCTCACCAACCCCGGTGCGATCCGTAATATCCATACTACCAGATCCGTGCACGGTATAATGGGGGTCAGCCTCACCCTTTAGCTTTTGTACGGTTGTCAGGACTCCGCCCCCTCTCTCGGGCGACGGTGTCACAGACACGATGTGTACATCGGAGGCTCACCCCTGGACTGGGAGATGTCCCTGGAAGTGCCCCCACTAATCACAGATCCATCACATCCCTCATCGGCCAATGGCGGGGAAGGCCTGGACTCCGGGAAATCTTCATTGAGGATGTTCTGGGGATACCTGAGCTGACCCAAGAGATTTCAGATGACACAGGAGTTTTGGGGACACGCAGGGGCCATGATGAGGATAAAAATAGGCCCACGTGTCCCCAAATCTCCTGTGTCAACTGAAATGTCCTGGGTCAGCTCAGGTATCCCCGAGTCCTGGCGTTTCCCTCACCAACCCCGGCGCGATCCATAATATCCATACTGCCGGATCCGTGCGCGGTATAATGGGGGTCAGACTCACCCTTTAAGACTTTCATTGTCAGAGCTGTCTGAATTTTTTGCACATGTTTAACCTGTTGCTGTCCTTGGAAAAAGGTAAGCCTTCACTCCCACACACCGCACCTATGCGCCACTGGTCGGCCAATGCTTGCATTCACTCCCACACACCGCACCTATGCACAACTGGTCGACCAATGCTTGCATTCACTCCCACACACCGCACCTATGCACCACTGGTCGGCCAATGCTTGCATTCACTCCCACACACCGCACCTATGCGCCACTGGTCGGCCAATGCTTGCATTCACTCCCACACACCGCACCTATGCACAACTGGTCGACCAATGCTTGCATTCACTCCCACACACCGCACCTATGCGCCACTGGTCGGCCAATGCTTGCATTCACTCCCACACACCGCACCTATGCGCCACTGGTCAACCAATGCTTCTGCGCCGAGAACGCACTGATTGAACGCTCACAGCACAGAGACTGAGCTGTCAAAGACAGCTTTCAGTCCCCACTAAGGAACAGTAGCCAGCAGGACTGACTCCTGATCATGTGACCACTGTGACACAGTGGTCACATGATCTCTGATCCTTCCCCCCCTCCCCCGGATGTTTGGAACTCTTTATGGAGACAGTGTGGGGGGCAGGAAAAAGTTTTAGGCTACTTTCACACTGAGGAGTTTTTGAAGCATTTGGTGTAAAAAAAAGCACCTGAAAAGCTCAAGAAAAATGCTTCCCTGTGTATGTGAATGTATATTTATGTATGCTTCCACACGGAGGCATTGCGGTGTAACACCCCGGTCACACTGGATGCGAATTGGCATGCGATTTGCATGCCATGCGACTTCCAAATTGCAGCCTTTGGTCCGCAATTAGAGAAGTCATATCAATGCAGTTCCGACTCCAAGAAAAAACGGATCAGTTCACATCAGTTTTTTCATCAGTTCACATCCGTTTACATCTGTTTTTGTCAGTTTACTTCCATTTTACATCCATGTACATCCGTTTTAGTCTGTTTACACCCGTTTCTTGTCCGTTTCGGTTTTTTTAAACGGAAGAAAAAGAGGGTTTTTCCGTTCCGTTTAAAAAAAAACGGATGTAAACAGATGTTAACAGATGCGGACATGAACGGATGTAAACAGATGATCATCCGTTTACTTTTGCTAGTCCATAGAAATACATGGGGGGGTCCGTTTTTCATCTGTAAACGGACAGATGAAAAACGGACATATGGAACACCCGCGTGAAAGAAGCCTACCTGTAATAAATAATTACTGATAGATTTCAGCTGGTGTCTTGGCTTTCCAGGCCTTTTTGCACCTCCCTTTCTTCATGTGTTCAATACTTTGTCCCTGTGTCATTCCATTTTATTACACATAACTTATTTTCCGAACTTATTTGTTTTAGTTTGTTTGTATGTATGGATTGCATAGGTTCTTGCCGACATGTGGGGAAAATATCATGTCAATAGCATGTTCGGAAATATATTTACTGAGAAAAATGGTGACGTGTTCAATACTTATTTTAAGAGGGAGGTCATTAAAGCGGAGCTCCACCCACAAGGGGGAGTTCCGCTTTAAGGACTGCTCCCCCGCTCCCCATGATTGGCACCTTTGGGGGGCGGGGATACCCAAATTTGACAGGTACCCGCTCCCACTTCTGGTCCAATCGCCTAGGCCAGGAGTGGGCAACTGTGGCCCCCCAGCTTCAAGTCCCATCATGCCTCTGCCTTTGGGAGTCATGCTTGTAACTGTCAGTTTTGCAATGCCTCATGGGACTTGTAGTTCTACAACAGCTGGAGGGCCACAGTTGACCACCCCTGGCCTAGGCGATTGGAAGCTGAAGGTGTACACCCTCCCTGTAGTCTTGTGGGACACGTGACGGGTCCCAGAACACTACAGGACCATTCATGAAGTGCAGCGCTACTCGCGCATGCGCAGTGGGTCCCGGCTGTGAAGCCGCAAGCTATCACAGCCGGGTGCCCACACTGAAGATGCCGGCCTCCTGGAATCCAGGACGGCCGGTGAAACGGGCTGCGGGGACACACCACGGGACCGAGGGACAGGTAAGTGGCTGTTTTTTAAAAGTCAGCAGCTACAGTTTTTGTAGCTGCTGACTTTTATTTTTTGACAGGTGAGTGGAACTCGGCTTGAAGATTGATAGGGCTGGCAGACTACTCATATGCTGATTCTACTTAACAGGCAGATGGAACCCGTATAACTGTCATGAGAGAAAGGTTAATGTTGGTCAGTCGTTCAGTTGCTTACTGTCCTGGGTAAGGGGGTTGTAGACACTGTAGCTTCATTGTAAGTCTTAAAGCGGAGTTCCACCTGAAAAAAAATAAAAAACATAAAAGTCAGCAACTACAAATACTGCAGCTGCTGACTTTTAAAATCCAGCCACTTACCTGTCCCTCAGTCCCGCGGTGTCCTCACTGTGGCTGGTTTCATCGGCCGTCTTCTCTCCCTGGTGCTGGCATCTTCAGTGTGGGCACCTGGCTGTGACAGCTTGCGGCTTCACCTCCGGGTGCCCACTGCGCATGCACGAGAATCACTGCGGTTTATGGATGGTCCTGTAGTCTTTTGGGACCTGTCACGTGTCCCAGAAGACTACGGGGAGGGGGGAGGACCACTTCCGCTTCCGATCGCCTAGGCCAGGGGAAGGCAACCTGAGAGCCGCAGGACTACAAGTTCCATCATGCCTCTGCAAGTCATAGTTGTGACTGTCAGTTTTGTAATCTTTGCAATGCCTCATGGGAAATGTAGTTCCACAACAGCTAGAGAGCCGCAGGTTGCCTACCCCTGGCCTAGGCGATCGCAGCAGAAGTGGGAGCGGATACCTGTCAAATTCGGGTACCCCCCGCTCCCCAAAGGTGCCAATCCTTAACCACTTCCCATCCGTCTGTTTATATACATGGTGCTCCCCACCTGTGCTGATCGCTGTATGGGACCTCTGTGTGAGGTGCTGATCATGTGATCACTGATTGGCCAATCAGTGAACACATGAATAGTAGTAAGCAAGATGTCACTTCCTGACATCATTGCTTACTACTGGTGAAATCTGTGAATGATCACAGAGATCACATGGTACAGGGCTATTCACAACAGCCTTGTACCATGTGACAAGCTGTGACCAATCAATCACAGCTCGCACAGTATTTCTTAATGGTTGCAAGAATGCAGCCACAGAGAAGGAGAAATGATTGCTTTTACAGCTTTTATGGGTGTGAAAGCAATCAGTGTAAAAAAAAAAAAAATCTTCATCACCCCCCACAAGTAGTAGTGTTGCTATGGTGATACTGCACTGCTAGGGTGACAGCATGTTAACAAAAAAAACATAAATGATAATATAAAAAAATAAAATAAAAATGTCAAAACATTTTTTAAAAAATTATAATTTTTGGTTATAAACCAATTTTGTTTTTGTTTTTGTTTTTTTACGAAAAAGATAACCGAAGACATTTTGGCCAAGATTTATGAAAAAAGATTATTTATTTGCAAAATTTTATAAGAAAAACACTTTTTTTTCCAAAATGTTTGGACTTTTTATTTATATAGCAAAAAATTAAAAATCCCAGTGGTGAATAAATACCACCAAAATAAAGTTTTATCTGTCTCAACAAATGCTAAAAAATTCATATGGGTACAGTGTTGCATGACAGCGCAATTGCCATTCAAAGTGTGATAGCGCTGAAAGCTGAAAATTGGCCTGGAGAGGAAAGGGGGGAAAGTGTCCGGACTGGAAGGGGGGTGAAAGTGTCCGGACTGGAAGGGGGGGAAAGTGTCCGGACTGGAAGGGGGGGAAAGTGTCCGGACTGGAAGGGGGGGAAAGTGTTCGGACTGGACTGGAAGGAGGGGGGAAAGTGTCCGGACTGGAAGGGGGGGAGAAAGTGTGAAAGTGTCCGGACTGGAAGGGGGGGAAAGTGTCCGGACTGGAAGGGGGGGGAAAGTGTCCGGACTGGAAGGGGGGTGTGAAAGTGTTCGGACTGGAAGGAGGGGAAAGTGTCCGGACTGGAAGGGGGTGAAAGTGTTCGGACTGGAAGGAGGGGAAAGTGTCCGGACTGGAAGGGGGGGAAAGTGTCCGGACTGGAAGGGGGGGAAAGTGTCCGGACTGGAAGGGGTGAAAGCGTCCAGACTGGAAGGGGGGAAAGTGTCCGGACTGGAAGGGGGTGAAAAGCGTCCGGACTGGAAGGGGGTGAAAGTGTCCGGACTGGAAGGGGGGGGGGGGGGGGGGGAAGTGTCCGGACTGGAAGGGGGTGAAAGTGTCCGGACTGGAAGGGGGGGGGGGAAGTGTCCGGACTGGAAGGGGGTGAAAGTGTCCGGACTGGAAGGGGGGGGGGGGGAAGTGTCCGGACTGGAAGGGGGTGAAAGTGTCCGGACTGGAAGGGGGTGAAAGTGTCCGGACTGGAAGGGGGTTAAAGTGTCCGGACTGGAAGGGGGGGAAAGTGTCCGGAAGGGGGGGAAAAGTGTCATGAAGGGGTTAATGGGAAGCGGGGGACAAAGGCTTAAAGCGGAACTTCCCCTTTTGGGTGGAGCGCCGCTTTAATTGTTGTTTTTAGTAAAATGCAAGTAGGGACTTTTCATGTTAGGATGACCAAGCAATCAGCTGTTTTTAGATGGAGGTAGAAATTGTATAGGAAGAAAAGGTTTTATGATGCTTACACAACGTGATCATGGATGCCCAGTATAGATCCGAACTCGCATTCTTGCATGCATGGAAGCTGCCTCGGTGCATATCACAGGTTGGATGAAATGCTGGGCGGTGGTGTATCTCTATGCTTGATAATGGGACTCTGAGGCCTGTTGTTGGTTGTAATATTTACAAATATTCATCTAGACTTTGTCATCTGCTGCATCTTTATCTGAATAAATGCGTCTCTCTGGAAAAGAACCGTTGGACTTGAGGCTGCAGGAAAATTCATTTCTTGGATAGAGGAGTTTTACATTCCATATCGGCTATCGAACTCTCGCCTCAACAACAATAAATAGAACGATCGCTCCCTCATCCGCTTTATATATGACAACTGTAGAATTTTGTTTAAGATAAATATAAATGAATGAGCGCAAAAAGATACAGGTCCCACCTTATACGGTATTGCAACCCAAATATAATGTTAATGTTACAAAGCTGCTAGCATAAAAGGTATACCTCATCACCTCAGTAGTAAATATAAGTCAGAAGAAATGCAGCGCTAGATTTCAAGATTTACAATTAGAGCCATAAGTGATATGTCCATTTCAATGTCAGTTCTTTTGTAACAAAAGTCCTGTGAACATCATAAGTTCCAAATTGTAGGATACACAATGTTGCAGACTCCTAGCTGATCCATGAAATAACTGTATAGTGATGCACTTACCAGAAGTACATACAAACTGGGCGTTGTATGCAAATGCTCCACATAGACATCCAGATCTGGTCAATAGAATGGCGTCATCTAGGGCCACGATCGACTCTCAGGGATGGTGTCACTCACTCATGGGGGTCATCACAGGCTCACCAGAAGGGTCCAACGCCGTCTAGAGTCCGGGGATTCCTCCACCTTAAATGGCTCAGAAAATAGCGAACCAGGAGGCAAAAATGGTACTAATAGTGTGATACCGTTTATTAAATCAAAAAATAATATAACTGGGTAAACTGCAGAGCACTCACATGAAATACAGCATAGTAGAAAAAAAGGCTATACAACCATAACCTCAGTACTCAATGTTGCAGATAAAAATAGCGTCAAATAGAGGGATTCCCCTAACATGTTTCGTGCAAAACACACTTTCTCAAAGGGGTAAGACCTCTTTTTCTACTATGCTGTATTTCATGTGAGTGCTCTGCAGTTTACCCAGTTATATTATTTTTTGATTTAATAAACGGTATCACACTATTAGTACCATTTTTGCCTCCTGGTTTGCTATTTTCTGAGCCATTTAAGGTGGAGGAATCCCCAGACTCTAGACGGCGTTGGACCCTTCTGGTGAGCCTGTGATGACCCCCATGAGTGAGTGACACCATCCCTGAGAGTCGATCGTGGCCCTAGATGACGCCATTCTAATGACCAGATCTGGATGTCTATGTGGAGTATTTGCATACAACGCCCAGTTTGTATGTACTTCTGGTAAGTGCATCACTATACAGTTATTTCACGGATCAGCTAGGAGTCTGCAACATTGTGTATCCTACAATTTGGAACTTATGATGTTCACAGGACTTTTGTTACAAAAGAACTGACATTGAAATGGACATATCACTTATGGCTCTAATTGTAAATCTTGAAATCAAGCGCTGCATTTCTTCTGACTTATATGTAGAATTTTGTTGTTGTATGTTCTGTTTACTGAGACGTGTGGGGTCTTTCACCCCTGATGTCTCAGCTGCCCCCCATAGAAGCTAATGGAGCGCAGATTATGCTCCATTAGCTTCTTCACTGACCACAGTGACAGCTGAACCCGGCAGTGACGTCATACATGTTGTTTCCAGGTTCTTACCAGGTAGGGGAGATGAATGGATGTTTGCTAGTCTCCCTCCTTTCTACCCAGGGGCACCAGTCATGCCAGTCAGGGGTCTGCAGGGGATACAGTGGATTTGGGGAAACAAGGTGGTGGCCTGAGTGACCACGGTTGTCAGAAAACCCGAAAAGTGACTCCACCTGATTGGCTGCTGTCACTGTTCAGCCAACAATGTTCCTCCTGGTTTCTTTGATTTGCAGATTGAAGTTTGCAGAGCCACATGGTACTGACAGGGCTCCCCACAGCTGGAATTAGGCTGATTCAGCAGGAATTGTCCCGGAGCTGTGTATGTCCAGCATAAGACTCGGGCACACTGTGGTTCACCGGATCACCGGCTGCTTGTAAAAATGGCACTTGATGTGGACGAGGTTGCTGACCCCTGTGTAGGAGAATCTTTATTATGGTCACTATGAGCAATGGTCATCTCTTCCTGAACAGAGCACTCTGCAGCGTAGGCACCATGGAGGGGGGGGGAGGAGTCACTCGCTTCCATCGACCAAATGAGAATTTATGGCTGGATTGATTATGTAATTTATTGTTTTGTCACTGAGGCTGTGACCCCCCTGTGACCCCACTTGCCAAAAATATGGATAGCTGGTCTCTGTGGGAACATTGCACCAAGGAAGAGCTGGACGTATAATTCCGCTGTCATCGGTGTGAATGATGGTGGAGGTCGAGGCCTGACAGCACTGAGCACTGTGTAAAGCTGAACTTAGCTGGGCTTAGTGTAGAGCTCTTTGTGCAACAATGTGTTGTACCCAATGAAGGTGCTATAATGGTGGGTTATGTCTGATGCTCTTACATACTAGACAAGATGATCAGAGACTGCAGACATACCAGAGGAGACGATCAGAGACTGCAGACATACCAGAGGAGACGATCAGAGACTGCAGACATACCAGAGGAGACGATCAGAGACTGCAGACATACCAGAGGAGACGATCAGAGACTGCAGACATACCAGAGGAGACGATCAGAGACTGCAGACATACCAGAGGAGACGATCAGAGACTGCAGACATACCAGAGGAGACGATCAGAGACTGCAGACATACCAGAGGAGACGATCAGAGACTGCAGACATACCAGAGGAGACGATCAGAGACTGGAGACATACTAGAGGAGACGATCAGAGACTGGAGACATACTAGAGGAGACAATCAGAGACTGGAGACATACCAGAGGAGACGATCAGAGACTGCAGACATACCAAAGGAGACGATCAGAGACTGCAGACATACCAGAGGAGACGATCAGAGACTGCAGACATACCAGAGGAGACAATCAGAGACTGGAGACATACTAGAGGAGACGATCAGAGACTGGAGACATACTAGAGGAGACAATCAGAGACCGCAGACATACCAGAGGAGACAATCAGAGACTGGAGACATACCAGAGGAGACAATCAGAGACTGGAGACATACTAGAGGAGACGATCAGAGACTGGAGACATACTAGAGGAGACAATCATAGAATGCAGACATACCAGAGGAGATGATCAGAGACTGCAGACATACTAGAGGAGACGATCAGAGACTGGAGACATACTAGAGGAGACAATCAGAGACCGCAGACATACCAGAGGAGACAATCAGAGACTGGAGACATACTAGAGGAGACGATCAGAGACTGCAGACATACTAGAGGAGACAATCAGAGACTGCAGACATACTAGAGGAAACGATCAGTGACTGGAGACATACTAGAGGAAACGATCAGTGACTGGAGACATACTAGAGAAGACGATCAGAGACTGCAGACATACTAGAGAAGACGATCAGAGACTGCAGACATGTTAGAGGAAATAATCAGAGACTGCAGACATTTTAGAGGAGGCAATCAGTGACTGCAGACATACCAGAGAAGATGATCAGAGACTGCAGACATACCAGAGAAGACGATCAGAGACTAAAAACACACTGGAGGGGAAAGATCGAAGACTGCAGACATGCAACAAATGTGGTAGAGGACAGGACAGACACTTTAGGAGATAGAGACTGGTGATGTGCAACATGAGACTTCTAAAGATCACTGACATTAAATCCTATTTGCATATGACTGCTTCCATTGCTGACCACTGGGTTGTGCAAAGGCCCGCAAAGCAAGTTCCAAACGGCCGCATGTGGCCCCCAGGCCACAGGTGGGCACCAGGGGTTTAGAGCCTCTGTCAAGTTTTTATTGCTGTCTGTGTCCCCACTGGAGAGATTTCCCCTCACTTCCTGTGAGGATTTATTTCTTGGATGAACCCATACTGTGAACATTCTGCTGAATTATAGAACAGAATTATAATCTGCCTCTCCTCCTCCATCCTCCAGGAATGTGCAACTGAGATTGGCCAGCCAGTCCCGACCATGCCGGAGTCTGCAGCCAATGAGAAGATGGCGGTCCCCGCACCGCTACCCATCCATCACAGAAATGCAGCGGCTGATCTTAGGAAGATGCGTCGGATCATCACAGAGGACTACAGCTGGTCCCTGGCTATCGTCCCACTGCTCACCGACCTCTGTCTGCAGCACATCGTCAAGAACTTTGAGCGTAAGTTGCCATCTTGTCCAGCTCTGTGATTGGAGGAACTCTAAGGGGGGGATTTAGAATTAAAGGCACCCACCTGCGGGTCTGCATTCCTCTGTGTGGGTGGTGCGGCTGAATGGATTTTTGTGCGGGCCGCGTTTTGTGGGGGCACGAGAGCCCTTTCCTTTGAATGGACTCCCGTGCTCCGGGACACGCAGGGAAGAAGTCCCTGCACTTCTTCTGAAAACGCAGCCGAGGTTCCCAGTACGGTTGCGATTTCCAGTGCAGGCGGCGTGCCATTAGAATTAATGGCACCCGCCCGCGGGTCCGCATTCCTCATCATTCTCTCTGCTGCTGCTCTCTCTATTCCTCTCAAAATGTTTAGTAACACTTTAAGGTAACACACTTTTGCGTTTACAACCACTTTAACCGCTTCTGCGCCGCTCTATAGCATAAATACTGCTACAGGGCGTCAGGGGTGCGCAAAACCACACATATATATATATGTGATTTTGCAGTTCCAGGTAGGGGGCGCACACGCGCCCTACCTGCGCCGCCATTCTTGGCCTTGGCTGTCAATTACCGGGTCTCGGCCAGTGATTCCCTGCCAACACCCGGCGATCTTCGAGAATTACCGACGGGAGAGACCTGTGTATAAGCAACACAGATCTCTCCCCTGTCAGCTCATGCACACTGCTTTGTATGGCTCTACATAGCAGAGCCATACAAAGCTTACAGTGAAACACATACACACAGCCCAGTAAAACAGCACACTTAGTAAAACACACACAGCACACAGTTAACCCTTTGATCACCCCAGATGTTAACCCCTTCCTGCCCAGTGCCATTAGTACAGTGTCAGTGCTTTTTATTAGCACTGATCACTGTATTGGTGTCACTGGCTATGTCAGTGACACCAGGCCAGTTCCCCCCCCAGTGTCACAATGCCCGCCGCAGTCCCGCTATAAGTCACTGATCGCTGCCAATACTAGTGAAAAAATTTTTTTTTTAAATTCCAGTATCTGTACCGCCATTTGTAGACGTTTTAACTGTCACGTAAACCAATTAATTTACACATATTGTGATTTTTGTTTAGCAAAGACACGGAGCAGAATACGTTTTGGGCTAAATTTGTGACAAAATTTGATTTTTAATATTTTTTTACTGGACATGTTTAATAGCAAAAAATCTAAAAATATATTTTTTTTCTCAAAATTGTCAGATTTTTTTTGTTCATAGAGCAAAAAATAAAAAAAACACAGGCGATCAAATACCACTGACAGAAAGCTCTATTTGTGGGGGAAAAAAAAGGATGCAAATTCATCTGGGTGCAGCGTTGCATGACCGCGCAATTGCCAGTTTTTTTTTTTTTTCATTTAAGGTACTTATATAGCGCCGTCAGTTTACACAGCGCTTTACATATGTATTGTACATTCACATCAGTCCCTAACCCTCAAGGGGGGTACAATCTAAGGTCCCTAACTCACATCACACATACTAGGGACAATTTAGACAGCAGCCAATTAACCTACCAGCATGTCTTTGGAGTACCTGGAGGAAACCACGCAGGCACAGGGAGAACATGCAAACTCCAGGCCGGAGGTGCCATGGCTCGGTCAGTTAAAGTAATGCAGCGCTGTATCGCAAAAAATGGCCTGCTCAGGAAGGGGGGGAGGGGGCAAGTTGTAAAAGTAACGCACCTTTAGGCTAGGTTCACATCTGTGCGGGTGGTGCCGCTGCGGATCCGCATGAAAATCCGTGCAGCCGCACCACCCGCACAGAGGAATGCGGACCCGTGGGCAGGTGCCATTAATTCTAATGGCACGCCGCCCGCACTGGAAAGTGCAGCTGTACTGGGAACCTCGGCTGCGTTTTCCAAAGAATTGCAGGGACTTCTTCCCTGCGCGTCATGGGCACGGGAGTCCATCAAATGAATAGGCTCTTGTGCCCATGCAAAACGCGGTCCTGCACAGCCGCATAGATGTGAGCGGGGGGTCAGTATTTACACCTACTTTAATCTTCCTGACGACATTCAGTGGAGGAACTGCTAGGGACACCTCCATATTGAGGGTGACTATTGAAGCCAAAGCTGTTTTCGTCTCTTTTTTTGGTGGGGGGGTCCCAGGGGGACATTTAAAAAACAACACGATTTGGCTCAGAGCTGTAAAGTTTTCCTTCAAGGATAATATATACAGTGGGGCAAAAAAAGTATTTAGTCCCCACCAATTGTACAAGTTCTCCCACTTACAAAGATGAGAGAGGCCTGTAATTGGCATCATAGGGAGACCTCAACTATGAGAGACAAAATGAGAAAACAAATCCAGACAATCACATTGGCTGATCTGGAAAGAATTTATTTGCAAATTATGGTGGAAAATAAGTATTTGGTCACCTACAAACAAGCAAGATTTCTGGCTCTCACAGACCTGTACCTTCTTCTTTAAGAGGCTCCTCTGTCCTGCACTCATTACCTGTATCAATGGCACCTGTTTGAACTTGTTATCAGTATAAAAGACACCTGTCCACAACCTCAAACAGTCACACTCCAAACTCCACTATGGTGAAGACCAAAGAGCTGTCCAAGGACACCAGAAACAAAATGGTAGACCTGCACCAGGCTGGGAAGACTGAATCTGCAATAGGCAAGCAGCTTGGTGTGAACAAATCAACTGTGGGAGCAATAATTAGAAAATGGAAGACATACAAGACCACTGATAATCTCCCTCCATCTGGGGCTCCACGCAAGATCTCAACCCGTGGGGTCAAAATGATCACAAGAACGGTGAGCAAAAATCCCAGGACCACACGGGGGGACCTAGTGAATGACCTGCAGAGAGCTGGGACCAACGTAACAAAGGCTACCATCAGTAACACACTACGCCGCCAGGGACTCAGATCCTGCAGTGCCAGACGTGTCCCCCTGCTTAAGCCAGTACATGTCCGGGCCCGTCTGAAGTGTGCTAGAGAGCATTTGGATGATCCAGAAGAGGATTGGGAGAATGTCATATGGTCAGATGAAACCAAAATAGAACTGTTTGGTAGAAACACAACTCGTCGTGTTTGGAGGAGAGAGAATGCTGAGTTGCATCCAAAGAAACCATACCTACTGTGAAGCATGGAGGTGGCAACATCATGCTTTGGGGCTGTTTCACTGCAAAGGGACCAGGACGACTGATCCATGTACAGGACAGAATGAATGGGGCCATGTATCGTGAGATTTTGAGTGCAAACCTCCTTCCATCAGCAAGGGCATTGAAGATGAAACGTGACTGGGTCTTCCAACATGACAATGATCCCAAACATACCGCCCGGGCAACGAAGGAGTGGCTTCGTAAGCAGCATTTCAAGGTCCTGGAGTGGCCTAGCCAGTCTCCAGATCTCAACCCCATAGAAAACCTTTGGAGGGAGTTGAAAGTCCGTGTTGCCCAGCGACAGCCCCAAAACATCACTGCTCTAGAGGAGATCTGCATGGAGGATGGGCCAACATACCAGCAACAGTGTGTGCCAACCTTGTGAAGACTTCCAGGAAATGTCTGACCTCTGTCATTGCCAACAAAGGATATATAACAAAGTATTGACATGAACTTTTCATATTCACCAAATACTTATTTTCCACCATAATTTGCAAATAAATTCTTTCCAGATCAGCCAATGTGATTGTCTGGATTTGTTTTCTCATTTTGTCTCTCATAGTTGAGGTCTCCCTATGATGCCAATTACAGGCCTCTCTCATCTTTGTAAGTGGGAGAACTTGCACAATTGGTGGGGACTAAATACATTTTTGCCCCACTGTATGTTGTGGAGCCTCAGCACCTAGTGTTCAGTCATTGTGCACACCGTGGTGGTGCGCAGGAATATGACCATTAGAACAGGGTGTGCTTTTCTGGTGTGCTCCGGATGGTGGCCTAGAAATAGCGAATCAAACCTAAATGTCTGATTACCCAGGACTGCTCGGCGAGGAATCGGCTTTTCTCTGCGCTGCGTTGTTTAGCGGGAAGTATCGCCTGCAGCTTCTTCTTCACACCTGACACTCCGTGACGTTTCCTTTAACTGCTTCATTGTCATATTCCCCTCAACTGGCAGAGAGCGTCATGGAGCTTCACAATCTAAGCAGATCTCTCGGAGGCCCTCTTGTTTTAGTAGTCCGAGTCAAACATTTTGTCACAGACCCGGTCTTCTCAGGACAAGGTCCAGCACCCAGGGCAAAGAAGCCAAACTGCTTGTCCCCCCCCCATCATTCATGATGTGCAAGGTTATGAGATCCTATGCCCAGCAGTCACACACTTGTCAAAATCACCTTGCAGCTCAGTTTTAACACTGGGCACATGCTTGTGTTGATGGCTCTCCACTCTCGGCTCTCCACTCTCGGCTCTCTCCACACTCTGCTCTCTCTACTCTCCTGGACACTTCTGAGCTCAGCGGTGTGGGTTGTGCTCTCTCTCCCCCACCTCCTTCCTGCTAGTACAGCTCCTGTGTGTCTGTGAACACCACCACCTGCTTAATAATACAGGAGCACTGCATTGGCAGGAAGGAGGGGGAGTAAAAACACAGCCTGCACCTCGTCCCAGCTCTCTCCTCGCTGCTCTCAGCAGGGGGCTGACTGGAGTAATGATGCCGTTGTCACTGCTTCTGTCAGCATGGTAACAGAAGGAAAGCGCTCCCATCCTTACAGTAAATATTTGAATCAAAAATCCCATTTTTGTCACAGACCCGGTTTTCTCTGGGAGGCTGGCCATGAGTGCCAGGACAAGGAAGCCAAACTGCATGTCTCCCCCCTCATTCATGATGTGCAGGTTTATGAGATCCTATGCCCAGCAGTCACTCACTTGTCAAAATCACCTTGCAGCTCAGTTTTAACACTGGGCACATGCTTGTGTTGATGGCTCTCCACTCTCAGCTCTCCACTCTCGGCTCTCTCCACTCATTGACATATGGCCCCTGGGTTAGGAGTGTCAGAGGAGGCCAGCGCCCAGAAGGGGGCTACGAGCTATAAAACCCCCAAGGGAGCTGGGGCTTCGCTGTCCAAAGAACCTGTGCAACCTAGCACCTCGTAAAAAGATAATGCAAGCCTTCCCAGGAGTTCAAAGGAATTCCAGAGAAGCACGAACCAGATAACACTTTTAAAAATCTATTTTTCCCCTATGTCTCATATCTTGGAATATGAGAGACTTACATAAAATCCAGGCATATCTTCAGATTGGCCACAAGGAGACAAACAGTTTGGTAGGTCACACTTCCTGACTGGAATATATAGGAAAGCAAAAAAGTACATCTCTGGAACCCTTCAAATATGTATTTCATATTTCATATCTACCCGCTCCTTAGAGGCATCTGCATAATAATCTACCCGCGGGTGGAATGTCACTTGTGCACAGGGAAAGTTATGAGCCAAAATATGAACTATAAGAGATTTTGGCTCTAGTTTAGGCCTACGCCCAGACGATCCCTCCCTAAACGGCCAGGACTTTGGCAAGTACTTTAACCCTCTAACTTCTCTCTGTTATCTCTTTGCTGTGCTGTTGCTCTCTGTATATTTATATATATATTGGTTACATCTTTTTTTTTGTAAATATTTTTATTGCACCCTTTTGACCTTTTAGTAATAAATCTTTCCTACTGAAAGTGTTGAACTGTTTCTATAGCTCCTTATTGCAATTTACGAATTCCTGCCTCTAAAAGAGCGCTACTGTGTTTGTTTAACCCTCTGTATAACCCGCCTGCGGTGACCGTGTTATACAGACGATTATCTCAACCATTATAGTGTTATTGCTGATATTGCCGAGTTTCCTCTTTCTCTATACAAAAAGGAGGTGGTGGCAGTGTGAAGGGTTAATTGCGTAATTAACCTGACCCAGTAACAATCGCTCCCAGATGGCCGGTACATAGATTGTGGTCCAATTAGCTGGAAAATTGTTGTGCAGGGTGCAGCTGGGCGTGGCATTGTTACGCGACATCGCAGTTTTAGATTGGCTGTTCCTTTGGTCACGAGTTTGGTGAGAAGGTCAGGGGTCTGACGCCGCGTTCATCACATATTGGTGGCAGCGATCATGGGATCGTCACATATTGGTGGCAGCGATCGTGGGATCGTCACACCCCTATCCCTACAGTAAATATTTGAATAAAAAAATCCCATTTTTGTCACAGACCCGGTTTTTTCTGTGAGGCTGGCCCTCAGTGCCAAGGAAAGGTCAACCAGCACCCAGGGCAAAGATGCCAAACTGTGTGTGTGTCCCCTCATTCATGATGTGCAAGTTTATGAGACCCTATGCCCAGCAGTCACTCGCTTGTCAAAATCACCTTGCAGCTCAGTTTTAACACTGGGCACATGCTTGTGTTGATGGCTCTCCACTCTCGGCTCTCTCCTGGACACTTCTGAGCTCGGCGGTGTATGCTGTGCTCTCTCTCCCCCACCTCCTTCCTGCTAGTACAGCTCCTGTGTGTCTGAACACCACCACCTGCTTAATACAGGAGCACTGCACTGGCAGGAAGGAGGAGGGGGGGAGTGAAAACACAGCCTGCACCGTGTCCCGGCTCTCTCCTCCTCTCCTCGCTGCTCTCAGCACTGGGCTGACTGGAGTAATGATGCCGTTGTCACTACTCCTCTCAGCCTTGTAACAGAAGGAAAGCGCCCCCATCCCTACAGTAAATAATTGCACCCAGGGCAGCTGTCCCTCCCACCCACCCCTTGTCCCAGCCCTGCTGGCCATACATTATTCAGTTTTCTTTCCTTCAATCACAGTCTGAAGGAAAGAAAATTGCTAGATTCCCCCATCGACACAGTCGGTGTGGATGGAGGAATCCCTCCCACGGCGTTATTGTGTTCTTTGATCAGGGAGCAGGGGAAGCCTTCCCCACCCACAGAAAGAATGAGCACTTCTAGTGGCTATAGCCTCCAGCAGTAGTCGAGCAAAAAAAAACCCGACTGGTGCTGAATTGGCCAAATTTTGACCCATCTATGGCCGGCATAAACAGGCACATATTGTCAGTGCCAGTCCATATAAACACTGCAGTATGTGAATGACCCCCACTAACTGCTACAATTTGTCCCCATACATGGACTGTACACATCTGCTGGGCTCCTTACAATTTGCCCTTTAAAATCCATGTTTGGCTGACCCGTGAGTCTCTTCGTCCCTCATGTCCATCCCCACGGAGGAATCATCTCCGCTCATTAGCAATGTGTTTATTACAGATTATGTCGGAGGATCCCATAATCAATCACCCCCCCCCCCCCCCCGCAGCTTTCCCAGTGAGGAAGTCGCCTTCTGGCGCTGCGGGGGTTAAACATCCCTCTGGGGTGCGTGGAGGCGTTTAGCCCGTGACATTTCATCTGTGCTCTAATACTCTCCTCTGGATGTTGTCACAAGATAAGGCAGAGAAAACCATCCTCAATTATTTATAATCTCGGCGTCATTTAAAACGCTCAGCCCCTCCGAGACGAAGAAACAATCATGGCGCCGATTTGTACAAAGCAAGCGGAATCGGGGCGAGGAAGAGCCGCAGATTGAACTGCAAGACGGAGGAAAGCAGAGGCTCCCGGTATACACCACACCCAGGGGCGGACTGACCATTTGGGAACTCTCGGGTATTGCCCGAGGGCCCGGGGTCAGTAGGGGGCCCCATGGGATGCCCCTGGTACCTTTCATAGGCTTTTTTGGGTGTGGTTTGAGGGTGGACAAGGACACAGGGGCCCTATGATCCCCTATTACCCGGGGGGCCCCATGAATGGTCAGTCCGCCCCTGACCACACCACCAACAAAAAAACAAAGATCCGTGGTATTAAGGCTGAAGTGTATTCAGCTTATATTTCGCCCTCCCTGCCCCCCCCCCCCCCCCCACACACACACACACATCAACATTCTTATAACCTTTTTAAATAAAACATTTCTGTTTTTATTACATACCTTATGTCAGACCCCGTGACATAATTACTGGGTCCCTGTACTTCTCTATGCAATGCATGGCTGGTGGGAGGGGCCAGCAGGGCGTTGTACATAGCTTCCTACATAGCTACAAATCACAGCACTCCTCTCATGAGCCCTCAGCCCTGATATTAGCAGTGTGCTGTCTCTTGGGAGGAGGTATGCAAATTTAATAATGCCGCCTTGATGGGTGGGTGTCAATCTGGAGACGTGGGTGTTCCTAGGCAGGCTGTATTTGCATAGCTGAGCCTCCATGATTGGCCAACTCTATCTGCAGCTTCTAATGCACATTGTGAGACGCTCACAGTGTGCAGAGAAATCAGCGGAAGCATTTTCAGTATTGTAAGGTCCAGTTTGGATAGACAAATACGGAGTTCTGTTGGCATCAGTTTGAGATGCTTCCGAGATCATTCAGAATCCATCTGACCCGCTTCAGTGGCATTCCATAGGCTTGTATAGGGAGAGAAGAAGTTCTGATCCAAACGAAAGTCCAACACGGACCATGAAATGAGAGTATCAGTTCTATCTAAAGGGGACCTAGTATCAGACACACAGTTGTGCTCAAAAGTTTGCACCCCCTGGCAGGAATTGTGAAATCTTGGCATTGATATTGAAAATATGACTGATTATGCCAAAAAATGGGCTTTTATTGAAGGATGATGATCATATGAAGCCATTATTATCAAATAGTTGTTTGGCTCCTTTTTAAATCATAATGATAACAGAAATCACCGAAATGGCCCGGATCAGAAGACTCCGCCCCCCGGATCAGAAGTCTCCGCCCCGGAATGTTCGGCCTTGGTACAGACACACAAGGTGACACACACGGGTTAAAATGCCAATTAGAGGTTAATGTCCCACATCTGTGGCTTTTTAACCCCTTCCCGCCGATGCCTCCCGGCCCTTTTAAGAGATTCAGACGCCGGGAGGCGGGGCGGTTGGGGCGTGGTTTAGGAATCATGTGACCGCCGCGATGACGCGTCACGGCGGTCACATGATCGGGAAAGGTCACGTTCGAAAGAGCGGACCGGGACCTTTCCGTGAGTACCAAAGATGTGTGCTGGGGAGCGCGCAGGGCACGCGCTCTCAGCACATATGTATTTAGTACATGGACGCAAATGTGCGGCCGCTCGGCGTCTAGGCCCAGACGCCGGGCGGCCGCACATTTGTGTGCGGCCGGCGCAAAGGGGTTAAATTACAATTAGTGTCAGTGTATAAATAGTCAATGAGTTTGTTAGCTCTTACGTGGAAGCACTGACTAGGCTAGATACTGAGCCATGGGGAGCAGAAAAGAACTGTCAAAAGTCCTGCATAACAAGGTAATGGAACTTTATAAAGGTGGAAATGGACATAAAAAGATATCCAAAGTCTTGAATATGCCAATCAGTACTGTTAAATCGCCTATTAAGAAGTGGAAAGTTCTGGGAACTCTTGATACCAAGCCAAGGTCAGGTACACCAAGAAAGATTGCAGCCACAACTGACAGAAGAATTGTTCAGAATACAAAGGGAAACCCATAGGTAACCACAGAAAAAAATACAGGCTGCTCTGGAAAAAGATATTCAAGGCTCCTCCCTTCTGTCGGGGACCCCCACAGCAAGCAGCTTGCTATTGGGGCACCCACTGCTCTGTGTGTCCATTCACACACGAAGCTGCGGCTCGGCCCTGACCCCTCTCTTCTCATTGGCTCACTGGCTGTGATTGACAGCAATGGGAGCCAGTGGTTCCTTCTTCAGTCTTAGCCAATGAGAAGAGGGAGTCCTGGGATAGTTGAGACTCCAGTGCACATCGCTGGATCGAGAGGGGGCTTAGGTGAGTATTAGAGGGGGGCTGCTGCATAGAATGCATGACAGTAAAACACCTTGAGCCTTTAGAACCACTTAAAAAGCTTCCCTAAGGCTCCATGTACACTGCAGCTGATAAACTCCCATTCAGGAGCTGTTCAGCGTTTTTTCAGCTGCCCCTGAATGCTCCCTAATGTTTTCCTATACAGTTGCAAGAAAAAGTATGTGAACCCCTTGGGATTACGTGGAGTTTTGCATGAATTGGGCATAAAATGTGCTCTGAACGTCATCTAAGTCACAACAATAGAAGAATACAGTCTGCTGAACATAATACTACACAAACATTAGATGTTGCCATGGTTTAATTGCACATAACATGTAAACATTCACAGTGCAGGGAGGAAAAAGTATGTGAGGCCCTAGCTTAATGACTTCTCCCAGAGCTAATTGGAGCCAGGAGTGAGCCAACCTTGACTCCAATCAGTGTGATGATATTGGATGTGTTGCTGACAGCTGTCCTGCCCTTAAAAAACACACACCTGTTTTGGGTTTACTAGTTTCAAGAAGCACTGTCTGATGTGAACCATGCCTCGCAGAAAAGAGCTCTCAGAAGACCTACGATCAAGAATTGTTGACTTGCATGAAGCTGGAAAGGGTTACAAAAGTATCTCCAAAAGCCTTGAGCTTTGATGTTCATGTGTCCACGGTAAGACAGACTGTCTACAAATGGAGAAAGTTTAGCACTGCTGCTACTCTCCCTAGGCGCGTCGTCTTGTAAAAATGACTGCAAGAGCACAGCGCAGAATGCTGCATGAGGTAAAGAAGAATCCCAGAGTGTCAGCTAAAGACCTACAGAAATCTCTGGCACATGCTAACATTTTTGTTGACACATCTACAATAAGGAAAACATGAAACAGGAATGGAGTACATGGGAGGACACCACGGAGGAAGCCATTGCTGTCCAAAAAGAAGATTGCAGCACGTTTGAAGTTTGCAAAAGAGCACCTGGATGTTCCACAGCACTACTGGCAAAATATACTGTGGACAGATGAAACCAAGATTGAGTTGTTTGGGAAGAACACACAACACTATGTGTGGAGAAGAAAAGGCCCAGCACACCAACATCAAAACCTCATCCCCACTGTGAAACATGGCGGAGGGAGCATCATGGTTTGGGGCTGCTTTGCTGCCTCAGGGCCTGGACGGATTGTTGTCATTGATGGGAAAATGAATTCCAGAGTTTATCAAAACATTTTGCAGGAAAATGTACGACCATCTGTCCGCCAACTGAAGCTCCGCAGAGGATGGGTGATGCAACAGGACAATGACCCAAAGCATACAAGTAATTCAACAAAACAATGGCTGCAACAGCACAGAATACGCCTTCTGGAGTGGCCCAGTCAGAGTCCTGACCTCAACCCCATTGAAATGCTGTGGCATGACCTTAAGAGAGCGATTCACACCAGACATCCCAAGAATATTGCTACACTGAAACAGTTTTGTGAAGAGGAGTGGTCCAAAATTACTCCAGATCGTTGTGCAGGTCTGATCTGCAACTACAGGAAACGTTTGGTTGAAGGTTATTGCTGCCAAAGGAGGGTCAACCAGTTATTAAGTCCAAAGGTTCACATACTTTTTCCTCCCTGCACTGTGAATGTTTACATGTTATGTGCAATTAAACCATGGCAACATCTAATGTTTGTGTAGTATTATGTTCAGCAGACTGTGTTCTTCTATTGTTGTGACTTAGATGACGTTCAGAGCACATTTTATGCCCAATTCATGCAAAACTCCACGTAATCCCAAGGGGTTCACATACTTTTTCTTGCAACTGTATATCCATGTACACATCGTCCTTTACAGTAGTTTTCTTGAACACACCAAATTTGCGTTCAGGAGTAGATTTTATCAGCGTTTCAATTGCTTGTAAACGTGGCTAAACGTGTTTATAAGCGTTGCGTTTGGAAATTATTTTAACTCTTCCATTTCCAGATGCTGTCCAGAGCCTTTTTTCATTATTTATTTATTTATTACAGGTACTTATATAGCGCCATCAATTTACGCTGCGCTTGACATATATATTGTACATTCACATCAGTCTCCGCCCCCGAGGAGCGTACAATCTAAGGTCCCCAACTCACAGTCATACATACACATACTAGGGACAATTTAGACAGAATCCAATTCACCTACCAGCATGTCTTTGGAGTGTGGAAGGAAACCGGAGTACCCGGAGGAAACCCACGCAGACACAGAGAACATGCAAACTCCAGGCAGGTGGTGCCGTGGTTGGGATTCGAACCAACGACCCTAGTGCTGCCAGGCGGAAGTGCTAACCATTTAGCCACTGTCATTAAAAATGCATGCAAAGCGTTTTCCCAGTACTCAAATGGACCTGGAACACCATACTTTGAGTTTTCGCATGAAAGAAAATATATTAGAGACTGGTGCAATCATTTCTGCACAGAAATGAGCCGGAACACATCCAAACACCACAAAAAAAAAAAAGACAGCTAATCTCAACACATACTGCTCTCTCTGCTTCTGCTCTCTCTATTTCTCTCAAAATGTCTGAAATAGTTAATTATTTACTGTTTTTCAGTGCATTCTGGGCATTTTGGAAGGTCTCCTGAGGTTATCTTTAACCCCTTCAAATCCGGATATTTTGACCCCCTTCCAGTCCAGGCTAATTTTCAGCTTTCAGCGCTATCACACTTTGAATGACAATTGCGCGGTCATGCAACACTGTACCCATATGAATTTTTTAGCATTTTTTTGGAGACAAATAAAACTTTATTTTGGTGGTATTTATTCACTGCTGGGATTTTTATTTTTTTGGCTATAAAAATGAAAAAGTCCAAAAAATTAAAAAAAAAAGTGTTTTTCCTATAAAATGTTGCAAATAAATAATCTTTTCCTGAAGTTATCTTTAAAAAACGCTTCTAAATGCAAACGCTCATAAATGCTCATAAATGCAGTATGCAAACGCGGCTAAACAGGGCGTTTTTTAACCTACGTTTTCCAGCAGTGAGTTTCCATCGTTCAGAAGTGTCCCGGGTACATGGAGCCTAATGGAGCCGCCCCCCTCCCACCCCAGGCCTCATGGATTGTTATGGCTATATAGACCTCTGACTGGTGCAAACTCTTTCCTGTATCCTGTTCTTGGGGGTCCCATTTCTTCTAATTGACTCTGACAAGACTGGCAGAGGCTCCTCAAAAAGATGAAGGAAATGAAACACGAAGACCTGCAGCTTTAGTGTGATCTGAGCCCACAGCTGGGAAATAGCCACGAGGGACAATTATGGAGGCCACTCTTGGCCCGTGGACAGCTGTCTTATCTCACCTTTTCTGCTCTTTTGAATGTTTCTTCCCAGTGATTTCCAGGCCAACAGCTTTCAGATGTTGTTTCATTCTTTTTCTGTGTTGTGAATCATCCGTGTGTTGAAACGATCGCTTTATTTCAGGTACTTATATATAGCACTGTCAATTTACGCAGCGCTTTACATATATATTGTACATTCACACCAGTCCCTAACCCTCAAGGGGCGTACAATCTAAGGTCCCTAACCCTCAAGGGGCGTACAATCTAAGGTCCCTAACCCTCAAGGGGCGTACAATCTAAGGTCCCTAACCCTCAAGGGGCGTACAATCTAAGGTCCCTAACCCTCAAGGGGCGTACAATCTAAGGTCCCTAACCCTCAAGGGGCGTACAATCTAAGGTCCCTAACCCTCAGGGGGCGTACAATCTAAGGTCCCTAACCCTCAAGGGGTGTACAATCTAAGGTCCCTAACCCTCAAGAGGTGTACAATCTAAGGTCCCTAACCCTCAAGGGGTGTACAATCTAAGGTCCCTAACCCTCAAGGGTGTACAATCTAAGGTCCTAACCCTCAAGGGGTGTACAATCTAAGGTCCCTAACCCTCAAGGGGTGTACAATCTAAGGTCCCTAACCCTCAAGAGGTGTACAATCTAAGGTCCCTAACCCTCAAGGGGTGTACAATCTAAGGTCCTAACCCTCAAGGGGTGTACAATCTAAGGTCCCTAACCCTCAAGGGGTGTACAATCTAAGGTCCCTAACTCACATTCATACATACACATACTAGGGACAATTTGACAGGAGCCAATTCACATACCCAGAGGAAACCCACGCAGACACGGAGAACATGCAAACTCCAGGCAGGTGGTGCCGTGGTTGGGATTTGAACCAATGACCCGAGTACTGCCAGGGGGAAGTGCTAACCATTTAGCCACTGTGCTTCCCATAGCTTTAGTTTGGTCAGTCTCATTTTCCATACGCAATTTAAGTAGCTTCAGGTTCAGGGAATAACAGTTCCCAGCAAGCTGTACAATATATTCAACCTGCTCTAGAGACCGTCCTCCTTCATTCCTCTAAGGCTCAGAGGAGCTGGCCACAATGGAAGTGGATGGAGAGATTGGCTGAGGTAGGATGGATCACAGGTGCAGTAAGTCTCTCATACATTTTCTATGTGGGCACGTCTGCACCTTTGGGCTTAGACCTGCATGTGTCACTCCTGGAGCCTGACACCCACCTATCAAGGCATTTTGATATTTATGAAATTCCTCTCAAGAGCCATCCCACTGCTTGCATCAGGACTGAAAGCTTTTGAGAAGAGTACCAAGGTCAGGGGCTGTGATGTTTTTAGGAAGCTATGTACAGCCCCCTGTCATGCAGCTTTAAATGAACACATTAAAAACATGCTACCATCACACTTCTTCCATGTTGAGCTGTGGACTTTTGGGTCTCTCCTCATTCTGTACCTATGCCAGTTTGTTTGCTATGGAGACGACTTTCTCATCCAGGATTTTTCCTGAGGTTGCTGGGGATTCCTTGAGAAATCAGCAATTGTTCCTCTTAGATAAGCAACCACTGACTCTAATTAGCTTTTTAGTTATCTGTAAGGAGCATTCTTTCCACAAACCATCAATGTAAGGGCATTGTTCCTTCTGAACACCAATGTAAGGAGCATTCCTCCCACTGACCCCCAGTGTAAGGAGCATTCCTCCCACTGACCCCCAGTGTAAGGAGCATTCCTCCCACTGACCCCCAGTGTAAGGAGCATTCTTCCCACTGACCACCAATGTAAGGAGCATTCTTCCCATTGGCCACCAATGTAAGGAGCATTCTTCCCACTAACCGCCAATGTAAAGGACATTCTATCCACTGACCACCAAAAGTAAGATGCATTCTTCCCACTGATCACCAATGTAAGGGACATTCTTCCCACTTATCACCAATGTAAGGGACATTCTTCCCACTGACCACCAATGTAAGGGACATTCTTCCCACTGACCACCAATGTAAGGGACATTCTTCCCACTGACCCCCAATGTAAGGGACATTCTTCCCACTGATCACCAATGTAAGGGACATTCTTCCCACTGACCACCAATGTAAGGGACATTCTTCCCACTGACCACCCAATGTAAGGGACATTCTTCCCACTGACCCCCAATGTAAGGGACATTCTTCCCACTGATCACCAATGTAAGGGACATTCTTCCCACTGACCACCAATGTAAGGGACATTCTTCCCACTGATCACCAATGTAAGGGACATTCTTCCCACTGACCCCCAATGTAAGGGGCATTCTTCCCACTGACCACCAATGTAAGGGACATTCTTCCCCCTGATCACCAATGTAAGGAGCATTCTTCCACTGACCCCCAATGTAAGAAACATTCTTCCCACTGACCACCAATGTAAGGAACATTCTTTTCAATGACCACCAATGTAAGGAACATTCTTCCCACTGATCACCAATGTAAGGGACATTCTTATTCTTCCCACTGACACCCAATGTAAGGAACATTCTTTTCAATGACCACCAATGTAAGGAACATTCTTCCCACTGATCACCAATGTAAGGGACATTCTTCCCGCTGACCACCAATGTAAGGAGCATTCTTCCCACTGACCACCAAAGTAAGGACCATTCTTCCCACTGACCACCAATGTAAGGGGCATTCTTCCCACTGACCCCCAATATAAGGAGCATTCTTCTCACTGACCACCAATGTAAGGCGCATTCTTCCCACTGACCACCAATGTAAGGAGCATTCTTCTCACTGACCACCAATGTAAGGATCATTTTTCCCACTGACCCCCCAATGTAAGGAGCATTCTTCCCACTGATCACCCAATGTAAGGAGCATTCTTCTCACTGATCACCAATGTAAGGGACATTCTTCCCACTGATCACCAATATAAGGAGCATTCTTCCCACTGACCACCAATGTAAGGATCATTCTTCCCACTGACCCCCAATGTAAGGAGCATTCTTCCACTGACCACCAATGTAAGGAGCATTCTTCCCACTGATCCGCAATGTAAGGAGCATTCTTCCCACTGATCCCCAATGTAAGGGGCATTCTTCCCACTGACCACCAATGTAAGGAACATTCTTCCCACTGACCACCAATGTAAGGAGCATTCTTCCCACTGACCACCAATGTAAGGGACATTCTTCTCACTGATCACCAATGTAAGGAACATTCTTCCCACTGATCCCCAATGTAAGGAGCATTCTTCCCACTGACCACCAATGTAAGGGACATTCTTCTCACTGACCACCAATGTAAGAGACATTCTTCCCACTGATCCCCAATGTAAGGAGCATTCTTCCCACTGATCACCAATGTGCCTGTAGAAGAGGTAGTCTTAGAAATTACATGAAGTTTAAAATGGACTTTAAAGTGGGACTAGTTTTTGACAGGTACCTGCTCCAGCTTCTAGGTGATCTGAGAGGAAATTCCCCCCTTTGCCCACAACTTTTTGGGACACGTCACAGGTCCCCGAAAGCTGCATGACCATTCAAAAACTACAGTGCGGCTTACGCATGCGCTGTGGCCATTAAGCTGTGAAGCTTCAAGGAGTCACAACTGGCTGCCCACATCTAAAATGCTATTGCTAGTGCCAGGGACCAAAGACCAGTGAAGAAACCAGCCCGGGTGAGGATGGCGCTGGATCAAGGGATAGGTGAGTGTCTGTTTATTAAAAATGAGCAGCTACAGTTCTTGTAGCTGCTGCCATATAATTTTTTGAGAAATGACTGAAGAAACACTTTGTGACGGGAGTCACTTTGGGTGGGGAGCCCATGGAACACAGCTCACTTTGGAGAGGTGGGGAGACCCCTGTCTCAGCTCCCCATATCCCTCTTATGTGTAAGTCACCCTGTGCCTGTTGGGAGTACAGGGTGATCTGTCCTAATATTGGGGTGGGGTTTTGTGGATTGTTTGGTGTTATGTGGTTTCATCCCTTTGTTCTATTGTGTGTTTTGCTTGGGAGCAAACTATTATGGGATGTATGTGTTTATGTGTATTGGCTTGGTGGGGGGGGGGGGGGGTGTCTCCAGCAGCCCTCCCTCCTGATGGGACTGTCTGCTGGTGTGTCTCTTGTTACTGAATGTAGATTGACCCGCCTTGTGTCATTATGCAGGGGGGGGGGGGGGGGGTTTGTTGTGCCCTTAAATGTATATATCTTGTATCTGTGTTAAAATAAACTAGTCTATTTCCTGGTTTACATCAAGACTGGTGTTGTCTAGTCTTGTATGGTCAGCTGTGGTGTCTGTGGTCGGTGTTCGGGACGGGGAAGCGGGAGTCTAACGGAAGTACCCAAGTGCAGTCTGGGGTTGGTTCCATTGCACAGTTTAACTAATTATGCCCAACTCCACTTTTTTAAAAGTTAGAGGAACAGTTTTTTTTTCTTTTAGAAAAAATGTTTTAAACCATATAAGGAAAAGTTACCCCCTCCCCTCCCCCACCGACTGTGTTACTGTATATGGTTTGTCTAAGCCCTATATTTGTCATTTTTGCCAGACAGCTTGGCCTGCATGTAAATGTGGAAAAAATAAAAACAATGCATGGGACATAAAAAAAAAAAGAGAAGAAAATGGAATTTGTATAGTAAATACGAATACATAATGCACCATTTTTCACTAGGACAATAGGCCTTTATCTTCCTTGTCTCCTGGGGGTTATGATATATATGCATTATGAATGACATGACAAAACATGTGGCTTTTCCATATCAGTCTGCAGCCACTGTAATTTTCTAAAACTGTCAAAAAACTAAATGCAATATGGAGGCATGTCCTGTTGTCAAGGTCCTACCTTTCCCCAGAGGTTATGCTGCTCCATGTGCTGGCATCCAATCTGGTTTCTGCAAAGCATGGTGGGGAGCCTTTTATGCTTTCAGACCTCTGCAGTCCCTCCTCCAGAGGGGTGTGGTTGATCACATTTAAGCCTGTTGTCTGCACTAGCTCTTTGCATTTGTGTCCTGTATGATTGTGTTGCAGCAAGCTCTTGTTCTACTCTCGTTGCTCTCCTGGAAACCGACTCGGCTTTGACTAAGACTATTCTCTGCCTTATCCCTTTATCTGACCTCCCGTTGCTGAACCCGGCTCGTGACCTGTGTATTCTTGCCTACCGTCTTGTACTGTCTGTCCCGCTGTTATCGACCCGGCCTGTCCGACTACGCTATTGTTTCCCATCTGGTTCCCACCAACTATACGCCATTGGCGGCGGCCATTACCGCAGCTGGGGTTACTCGGGGCCGTGACCTGGTCCCTGGCTGCGTCAAGTCCATCCCCACCATCAGGGGCCCTGGTGAAAGGCATCCTGGGGCTTAGACTCCGCGCCCTGAGGGACTCCGGTCTGTGGGTGGTGGCTGTCTTCAGTCGGTGCGTCACCCTACCATTAGGCCTGCCCGTCCATTCCACCGCTCCTGCCCTGACACCTGTACACTGGCGGTGTACAGAAATTCCCAAGAAATTTAATTTCCTGCTTGTATGATTGACTCACTGATTTTCTCAGGTGGTTGCACTAAGACACAACAAAAAATGTAGCCCCCCACAATAGGAATTACATTTTCGGGAAGATACTTGCTAAGGCTTAAAGTGTTACTAAAACCAGGACCCTGAATTCAACTACAGTGCCCTAAAAAAGTATTCATACCCCTTGAAATGTCTCCAGGTTGTCATGTTACAATGTATTTTATTGGGGTTGGATGTGATAGACCAACACAAAGTGGCACATAATTGTGAAGTGGAAGGAAAATGAGAAATGGTTCAACATTTGTGATAAATAAATGTGTGAAAAGTGTGGCAGTATTTGTATTCAGCCCCCCGGAGTCAATACTTTGCAGGATCCCCTTTGGCTGAATTTCCAGCTGCAAGTCTTTTTGGGGACGTCTCTCCCAGCTTTGCACATCTAGAGAGGGACATTTCTGCCCGTTCTTCTTTGCAGAATCACTCAAGCTCTGTCAGATTGGATGGAGAGCGTCTGGGAACAGCAATTTTCAGGTCTGGCCACAGATTCTCCATTGGATTTAGGTCTGGACTGTGACTGGGCCATTCTAACACATGAAGATGCTTTGATCTGAACCATTCCATTGTAGCTCTGGCTGGATGTTTCGGGTCGTTGTCCTGCTGGAAGGTGAACCTCCGCCCCGTTCTCAAGTCTTTTGCAGACTCTAAACAGGTTTTCTTCTAAGATTGCCCTGTATTTGGCTCCATCCATCTTCCCATCAACTCTGACCAGCTTCCCTGTCCTTGCTGAAGTAAAGCATCCCCACCACATGATGCTGCCACCATGTTTCACAGTGGGGATGGTGTGTACAGGGTGATGTGCAGTCTTAGTTTTCCACCACACATAGCGTTTTGCTTTTAGGCCAAAAAGTTCAATTTTGATCTCATCTGACCAGAGCACCTTCTTCCACGTTTGCTGTGTCCCCCACATGGCTTCTCGCAAACTGCAAACGGGACTTCTTATGTCTTTCTTTCAACAATGGCTTTCTTCTTGCCACTCTTCCATAAAGGTCAGATTTGTGGAGTGCACGACTAATAGTTGTCCTGTGGACAGATTCTCCCCCCTGAGCTGTGGATCTCTGCAGCAAATCCAGAGTTCCCATGGGCCTCTTGGCTGCTTCTCTGATGAATGCTCTCTGTTGAAATTCGCTACTATTGTGATTCGGAAATACATCTGAGTCTACGAATAACGAAAATTTTGCCCAAATTTTGATTCGTAACAGAACGCACTGCACATGTCTGTTTAGTAATAAAGCTAAATAATTTGTGGTAATTACATTTTCAGTATTTGATCTGCAGTTTGATTCATATTCATGAGTGCCTCAAAGGTCCCATTAATAATTACTTTCAAATTTTATGCAAAAATTTTTGGCCATGGTGTCACTTTTCTGAATAACTCTCTTTCTGTTAAATGTCTGCAGATAAACCTATTCTGGATAAGTTGCTCCCGAAGCACAGGGTCAAAGTCTTGGACACTCTCTCCACCTCACTACCCCTTCAGGTGACGGCAAACCTGATCAGTTATGAAGAATACTGGAGACGGTGCTGTGCTGAACATTGGCCTATCTGTGACGTCTCCCGCTATGGCTCCAGCTGGAAGAGGTTATTCTTCGAGAGACACCTGGAGAACCTCATCGAACGATTCATACCTGATGTGACTGAGATACGGACCATCTGTGAGGCTGCGGAGCTCAGCAAGGAGTATGTGAAAAGGTTGGACATCCAGCAGCTTCTGCCACCGGTGAAGGTAGAGATGAAGAAGGAAGAGGAGGTCGATGAGGTCTCTGATGAAGGAAGTGAGGTCGGTGGTGACCTGCCATCCATGGACCACTTTGATTTTAACCTTATAGCCAATTCACTCTGTGGTCTAGAGGAACTGCACCTTGTCTATGGGGTTAAAGGTTGCGGCATGAACTTTGAGTGGAACCTCTTTAGGTTCACAGAGCGGGACTGCGGTCTGCTGGCTGACACCTTCAAGACATTCAGAAACCTGAAGGTAAGTGATGAGGAGACAATTGGCTCGAAGGAAATAAGAGGCCACTTTTCTACAGTAGGTCTGTCAAAGGTCTCACCACCTTTCCAGAACAAGATTGCAGACCCTTTCAGAATCCTAAATCCACATCTCCCAAGTGTGATTGGCAGCACTGACTATTAGGTGTGGAAGGGGGTACACTGCACCCTATGGATCAAAAGTAGCTGTTTGAACAATAGATCCTTCTAGCTTTTGGGGCTCCCATGGCATTCTGAAAGTTAACTGATCGTGCCTTCTTCACCAGTCCCCCTCCACTTATATGTATTAAAATGGGTTCTAGTTTCCTTTTATAGAGCCCCAAAGAGCCAATAATAGCATAGAAGTGGTGTGAGGAAATTCTACTATTAGAATGTAATGCCGCCACACAGTTGTGAAATAAAGAAATTATAATGCTGGGGACCCCTCACCTAAAGGGCCCAGGAACAGCTGCACCCGCCAAACCCCAGGTGGTGGTTTGAGTGTATACATATATATATATATATCGGGTTGTGTTAGATATCTTGTGTCCATCTATCCCTGGTTCACACTGAGAACTGCATATGAATTGCGCAGGAACTGCACTGTCTTCGCAACTCATTGTGTTTTCAATGGGCTCAAATCGCGCTGCATGGCACCAAAGACATGCATGCACCAATTTTGGAGCCGCACTGCAACTGGATCACATGGTCTTTTTGTACCATGCGATCCAGTGTGATCTGGTGCAGGTAAACGCACTGCAATTGTGACCTGCGTTTGGAGTGTCATTAAAATTGCACTGATACCCGCTGCAGATCGCAAGGGTGGTGCAAAAAACACGCACAGATCGCATTAGTGAACCTAGGCTAAAGCCGGCTATACATGGGTCGAATTCCAAAAGAATTTTCTTTCGAAAATTTTTCTAAGAATTTTCGCCTGAATTTTGAACCACTGGTGGGCCACAGAAACGTCTGATTTTTGTGCAATCATCGAATCTGAATCAGGCCCTGAATTTTCCACTCGCCTGCTAGCCAATGGCGAGTGGAAATTATGGTGGGGGCGAGTGTGTCCCCCTGGGCCGTCTTGCTCAGCAGGCTTGGAGCTCAGGCCGGATCTGTCATTGGCACTGGGAGCCGTCAGACTGCTCAATAGCTGAGCGCAGTGAAAGCAAAGCAAGGAGTGTGTGCTGTGCTCTCTGCCTCCCCCTAGAGTGCAGTACCTGGCTCTGTGCGTGAACAACGAAGTACTGCAACTTTTTATAGGTGTGTGTGTACCGAATTTCAACTCACTCTGGTCACATGATCCTCTGTCAGCCAGTGGTGGCTTCAGGGGAGAGGAGAGAGCACTTAACAGCGTGTGTGTGTGTATGCATGTCTGTGTATGTACATGTTTGTATCTGTACATGTGTCTGCGTGTATGTACATGTATGTGTGTGTGTGTGTGTGTACATGTGTATGTATGTATGTATGTATGTATGTATGTACATGTGTGTGCATGTGTGTATGTACATGTGTGTGCATGTGTATTTCTGTGTTGTACATGTATCTGTGTGTATGCGTGTCTGTACGTGCCTGTGTGTGTATACATGTGTCTGTATGTGTGTGTGTGTGTGTGTGTACATGTCTGTGTGTGTGTGTACAGGTGTCTCTGTTTGTGTGTGTTTGTTGGTGGCGAGTAACTCTTAAGGCCTGGCTAGTAGCTCAGGACTTGAAATTTTAAGCACTGATCTGAATGATCGGACATGTTGGAAATTTTTTGAAAAACAACTAATTTCTAATCGATGGGAGAATCATGCGAGAAATATAATCGAAAAAGAAACAAGCATGAGCTGTGACCTGGAAAGAAAAGAAGATTCTTGGCCACGAAAATTCTTTTCTGTAGCAACATGAGAAATTGATGGCTTGGTTGGTCGAATTTCAAAATCAAAGGTGGCGCCATTGGATTACAAGATGCACAAAGATTCTGATTTTCTAAAGATAATTTGTTGGGAATTTGACCCGTGTGTGCTCTTCATTAGTGTTGCAAGAACACCACTCTTTTTTATTGATTGGTTGTTGTTACATAGTTAGTCTGGCTGAAAAAAGACAAAAGTCCATCCAGTTCAACCGTTAAAAAAAAAAAAAAAAAAAAAAAAAGTTATAATCCTACACCCACAGTTGATCCAGAGAAAGGCAAAAAACCCAGCAAAGCACGATCCAATTTGCTCCTGCTGGGAAAAAATTCCTTCCTGATCCCCCGAGAGGCAATCAGATATTCCCTGGATAAACTTTCCCTATACGCCGTGTTCCAAATTATTATGCAAATTATATTTTTCTCATTTACCTAAATAATTGATGTAAATAACAGTCGGCAGAATTCTCATGTTATCAACTATTAAGAGTACAATTCACATTTTATTGCACAAACCTCCTAATGATAACAGGATTTTTTTAAAACATAAAACACTTACAATGTTGTTCCAAATTATTCCGCACAGGGAAGTTTCAAAACACTTTAGAGCAGCGGTTCTCAACGGGTCGCGACCCCTGGTCGCGACCCCTTTGGGGGTCGAACGACCATTTCCCAGGGGTCGCCTAAGACCATCAGAAAACACATATTTCCGATGGTCTTAGGAACCGAGACACCGCTGCAGTCTCCGGCGATGTGTGGGCGGGGATGATACGCTGCTGTCACCTGGCCACACCTCCGGGATCGCTCAGCAGCTCCGCCTCCTCGCCGCTGATTGGCCACCGGAACTGTAGCTCAGGAGAGGCACACAGGCGGCCAATCACCGGCGAGGAGGTGGAGCTTGGAGAGGAGGAGCTGAGCAGCAGCGCGCGTACATCAAAGAAGACCGAGGGAGCTGCCGGAGCGAGTGAAGAGGAGAGCGGCCAGAGAAGGAAGACAGCTGACAGGTAAGTGAGAGAGCGAGCCCAGGCTGGAGCAGGGGTCAGCAAAGTAAGTATCATTGGTGTCAGTGGGAGGAATAGTGCCCCATCATTTGTGTCACTAATACCAACGATGGGGCACTATTCCTCCCCCCACTGACACCAACGATGGGGCACTATTCCTCCCTCCACTGACACCAACGATGTGGCACTATTCCTCCCCCCACTGACACCAACGATGGGGCACTATTCCTCCCCCAACTGACACCAACGATGGGGCACTATTCCTCCCCCCACTGACACCAACGATGTGGCACTATTCCTCCCCCCACTGACACCAACGATAGGGCACTATTCCTCCCCCCACTGACACCAACGATGGGGCACTATTCCTCCCCCCACTGACACCAACGATGGGGCAACTACTCCCCCCACGGGCACCAATGATGGGGCACTACTCCTCCCACTGACACCAATGATGGGGCACTATTCCTCCCACTGACACCAACGATGGGGCACTATTCCTCCCACTGACTCCAACGATGGGGCACTATTCCTCCCACTGACTCCAACGATGGGGCACTATTCCTCCCACTGACACCAACGATGGGGCACTATTCCTCCCACTGATACCAATGATGGGGCACTATTCCTCCCACTGACACCAACGATGGGGCACTATTCCTCCCACTGACACCAACGATGGGGCACTATTCCTCCCACTGACACCAGTGATGGGGCACTATTCATCCCACTGCAAAATTACAGTTATGAAGTAGCAATGAAAATTTTATGGTTGGGGGTCACCACAACATGAGGAACTGTATTAAGGGGTCGCGGCATTAGGTTGTAAAGAACTGAAAATTGTCATTTGTTGTGTTTGCAGCATATTTACTGACATCAAAAGCTATTTCAATCAAACTTTTAACAACATTTTAACTTTGTAAACATTTGAAGCGGTCACGTTACATTGTAACATAGGAGCCCTTATCTGATAGCAGATCACAAGTCTGGCATCCATTGAACTTGGAGTTTTTGGACAGTTTCTGCTTGAATTTGTTTGCAAGATGTTAGAATAGCCTCCCAGAGCTGCTGTTTGGATGTAAACTGCCTCCCACCCTCATAGATCTTTTGCTTGAGGATGCTCCAAAGGTTCTCAATAGGATTGAGGTCAGGGGAGGATGGAGGCCACACCATGACTTTCTCTCCTTTATCCCCATAGCAGCCATTGATGCAGAGGTATTCTTTGCAGCATGAGATGGCGCATTGTCATGCATGAAGATGATTTTATTACGGAAAGCATAGTTCTTCCTTCTGTACCAGGGAAGAAAGTGGTCAGTCATAAACTCCACATACTTTGCAGAGGTCATCTTTACACCTTCAGGGCCCCTAAAGGGTCCGACCCGCTCTGTTCCCATGATTCCGGCCCAAAACATGACTCCACCACCGCCTTGCTGACGTCGCAGCCTTGTTGGAACAGGGTGGCCGTCCACCAACCATCCACTACTCCACCCATCTGGACCATCCAGGGTTGCACGGCATTCATCAATGAACAGGACTGTTTGAAAATTAGTCTTCATGTATTTTTCTGCCCAATGCAGCCGTTTCTGCTTGTGAGCATTGGTTAGTGGTGGCCGAATAGAAGGTTTCTGCACAGTTGCAGGACTCTGGAGGACTCTACACCTTGATGTCCGTGGGACTCCAGAGGCACCAGCAGCTTCAAATATCTGTTTGCTGCTATGTAATGGGATTTTAGCAGCTGCTCTCTTGATCCGATGCATGGATCTGGCAGAAATCTTCCTCAATGTGCCTTTATCTGCACCAACCCGTCTGTGCTCTGAATCAGCCACAAATCTCTTCATAGTGCGATGATCACGCTTAAGTTTTCGTGAAATATCGAATGTTTTCATCCCTCGTCCAAGGCATCGAACTATTTCACTCTTTTCAGCAGCACAGAGATCCTTTTTCTTCCCCATATTGCTTGAAATGGTGCTCTGCTTAATAATGTGGAACGCCGTCCTTTAGTAGTTTTTCCTTCAGTTGGGCTCACCGGCCAATCTAATGATCACAGGTGTCCGAGATTGTTTTCAGTGATCAAAAGAGCCCTGACACACAATGCCATCCAAGAGTTACACTGAAAAACAAAATATTTCATCTTTGTGACACTTAAATAGAATTTGCATAATAATTTGGAACAGGGTGTAAGGGCTCATGTACACTGCAGCTGCTAAACTCACATTTAGGAGCTGTTCAGCGTTTTTTCAGCAGCCCCTGAACTCTCCCTAATGTTTTCGTGTTGTTCGTGTAGACATCTTCGTTTACAGGCAGAGTTTACAATCGTTTTTTTCAATGCAACAAACTTGCGTTCAAACGTCGCTTTTATCAGCATTACAAACGCAAAACGCTTGTAAACACTGCTAAACGCGGCAAATCATGTTTATAAGCGTTTTAAATTTTTTTTTAACTCTTCCGGTTCCCAATGCCGTCCAGAGCCTTTTTTCATCATGA
Organism: Staurois parvus; assembly: GCA_951230385.1. Lineage (NCBI taxonomy): Eukaryota > Metazoa > Chordata > Amphibia > Anura > Ranidae > Staurois > Staurois parvus. The sequence continues at coordinate 203,146 of CATNWA010015216.1, read as the reverse complement.
AAAATTCATGCAAAGAATTTTCAAGGTGCTCAGATGGACAAAACACTGAACACAGGATGTTCCTACCAAGCTTGTCACACATTGTAATAACCAATTCACACCTCAGACCTCTCCCACCTTTGGAAACAAAAGATATGTTAATGACCATTCACACCTCAGACCTCTCCCACCCTTGGAAACAAAAGATATGTTAATGACCATTCACACCTCAGACCTCTCCCACCCTTGGAAACAAAAGATATGTTAATGACCATTCACACCTCAGACCTCTCCCACCCTTGGAAACAAAATATATGTTAATGACCAATTCACACCTCAGACCTCTCCCACCCTTGGAAACAAAAGATATGTTAATGACCAATTCACACCTCAGACCTCTCCCACCCTTGGAAACAAAATATATGTTAATGACCATTCACACCTCAGACCTCTCCCACCCTTGGAAACAAAGGCTATGTTAATGACCAGTCACACCTCAGACCTCTCCCACCCTTGGAAACAAAAGCTATGTTAATGACAATTCACACCTCTGACCTCTCCCACCCTTGGAAACAACAGATATGTTAATGACCATTCACACCTCATTCCTCATGAAGACCGCCTGCCAGATGGCCTTAATGACTCCCTCCACCAGACACCTTTCCCCCCTTGGAGACAAAAGAAATGTTAATGAGCAACTCACACCTAAGCTAATCTCACACACATACTGACTGTCTCTGCTTCTACTCTCTGTATTTCTCTGAAACAGTCTGAAATACCGTATTTGCCGGCGTATATGACTGGGCGTATAAGACGACCCCCCTACTTTTCCTGCTAAAATGTAGTGTTTGGGCTATACCGCCGTAAAGACTACCCCTCTTCCAATGCACACCAGTGGGAGGAATAGTGCCCCATCAATGACAGTGGGAGGAATAGTGCCCATCATTGGTGTCAGTGGGAGGAATAGTGCCCCATCATTGGTGTCAGTGGGAGGAATAGTGCCCCATCATTGGTATCAGTGGGAGGAATAGTGCCCCATCATTGATGTCAGTGGGAGGAATAGTGCCCCATCATTGGTATTAGTGGCAGGAATAGTGCCCCATCATTGGCATTAGTGGCAGGAATAGTGCCCTATCATTAGTATCAGTGGGAGGAATAGTGCCCCATCATTGGTGTCAGTGGGAGGAATAGTGCTCCATCATTGGTGTCAGTGGGAGGAATAGTGCCCCATCATTGGTATCAGTGGAAGGAATAGTGCCCCATCATTGGTATCAGTGGGAGGAATAGTGCCCCATCATTGGTGTCAGTGGGAGGAATAGTGCCCCATCATTGATGTCAGTGGGAGGAATAGTGCCCCATCATTGGCATTAGTGGCAGGAATAGTGCCCCATCATTGGCATTAGTGGCAGGAATAGTGCCCCATCATTGGTATCAGTGGAGGAATAGTGCCCTATCATTAGTATCAGTGGAGGAATAGTGCTCCATCATTGGTGTCAGTGGGAGGAATAGTGCCCCATCATTGGTGTCAGTGGGAGGAATAGTGCCCCATCATTGGTATCAGTGGGAGGAATAGTGCCCCGTCATTGGTATCAGTGGGAGGAATAGTGCCCCATCATTGGTATCAGTGGGAGGAATAGTGCCCCATCATTGGTGTCAGTGGGGGGAATAGTGCCCCATCGTTGGTGTCAGTGGGAGGAATAGTGCCCCATCATTGATGTCAGTGGGAGGAATGGTGTCCCATCATTGGTGTCAGTGAGGGGTGGAATAGTGCCACCATCATTGGTGTCAGTGGGGGGTGGAATAGTGCCCCATCGTTGGTGTCAGTGGGGGGGAGGAATAGTGCCCCATCGTTGGTGTCAGTGGGAGGAATAGTCCCCATCATTGGTATCAGTGACACCAATGATGGGGCACTATTCCTCCCACTGAGACTTGCTGACCCCTGTTCTCGTAAAAGCCAGCATATGTGGTTGCAGCAGCACCTCTACACAGCACACTTACCTGCTGCTCCAGCACTCAATTTTCGCGGGGCCGCTCGGCAGCCGGTGATTGGCCGCCTGTGTGCCTTTCCTGAGCTACAGTTCTGGCGGCCAATCACCGGTGAGGAGGCGGAGCCGAGCAGCCGCACGAACATCCAGTGGCCGAACTGAAGGAGAGCCGCGCTTCCTGGACCGGATCGTCGTGGGACTGGATCCAGGTAAGAGACGTCAGCCCCTGCAAACCCCTGTACTTAATGCCGCAGCCCCCCTAACATGTGTACCGGCGTATAAGACGACCCCCGACTTTTGAGAAGATTTTCAAGGGTCAAAAAGTCGTCTTATACGCCGGCAAATACGGTAGTTAATAAATTACCACTTTTCAGTGCATTCTGGGCATTTGGGAGGTTCTCCTGTGCTTATCTTTAAAAAACACTTCTAAACACAAACGCACATAAAACGTGTTATGCAAATGCGGCTAAACAGACTTTTTTTAACCTACGTTTTCCAGCAGGCAGTTTCCATTGTTCAGAAACGTTCCGTGTACATGGGGCCTAAATGTTGTGAGCACTGCTGTGTTTTTGTGATTGGTTGCTGTAAGTACAGCTCTCTTTTTTCTGATTGGTTGCTGTAAGTATGGCTCTCTTTTTCTGATTGGTTGCTGTAAGTATGGCTCTCTTTTTCTGATTGGTTGCTGTAAACACAGCTCTTCTTTTCTGATTGCTTGCTGTAAGCTCGGCTCTTTTTTTTTCTTTTCACAGCTTTATTTTTCACAAACATTTTCCTTTGTATTTTCTTCTTCCACTAATGATTCCTCCAACATTTTCCAGGTCTTCAGGCTGCACAGGAGTAAAGTGGATGATGACAAGGCCCGTGTCCTGATCAGGAGTTTACTAGATCATCCATCTTTGGTTCACCTTGACCTGTCACACAACCAGATCTCAGACCGCGGAGCCCGTGCTGTAGGCAAACTGTTGAACCAGAGCCAGCTTCAGATTCTCAACCTGTGCAATAACAACGTGGGGCCGCATGGAGCCAAGGCCATTGCTCACGCATTGTCCAAAAACTGCACTCTCAATACACTGAATCTACGACTGAACCACATCGGGGATGAGGGCGGACAGGCGCTCTCTAACGCTCTGCTGAAAAACAGCACCCTGGTAACTCTGTATCTGGGGGGAGCAACGAGCTGTCTGAACCCACAGCGACTGTCCTGGCACAGGTCCTCACCCAGAACATGACACTAAAGAGCATCAGCCTCTCCAGCAACCGCATTGGCCTGGTATGTATCTGACTCAGCATACCTGGTGGTGGTCTGCACTGCAGATATACACTCACCGGCCACTGTATTAGGTACATGAGTTCAATTGCTTGGTAACACAAATTACTAATCAGCCAATCACACGGCAGCAACTCAATTCATTTAGGCATCTAGACGTGGTGAAGACGACTTGCTGAACTTCAAACCGAGCATCAGAATGGGGAAGAAAGGGGATTTAAGTGACTTTGAACTTGCAGTGGTTGTTGGTACCAGACAGGCTTGTCTGAGTATCAAAAATTGCTGACCTACTGGGATTTTCATGCACAACCATCTCTAGGGTTTACAGAGAATGGTCCGAAAAAGAGAAAATATCCAGTGAGCAGCAGTTGTGTGGAGGAAAATGCCTTGTTGATGTTGGAGGTCAGAGGAGAATGGGCAGACTGGTACCAGATGATAAAAAGGCAACAGTCACCCTAGGTTCACATCTGTGCGGGTGGTGCCGCTGCGGATCCGCACGAAAATCCGAGCAGACGCACCACCCACACAGAGAAATACGGACCCGTGGGCAGGTGACATTAGTTCTTATGGCACGCCGCCCGCACTGGGAAACTCAACCGTACTGGGAACCTCGGCTGCATTTTCCAAAGAAGTGCCGGGACTTCTTCCCTGCGTGTCCCGGGCACTGGAGTCCATTCAAATGAAAGGGCTCTCCTGCCTGTGCAAAACGCAACCCGCACGGCCGCATAGATGTGAACTGGGGGTATCTCATGTGAATATGGACCGAAATCTGAGGAATGTTTCCAACACCTTGTGGAATCCATGCCTCCAAGAATGAAGGCCGTTCTGAAGGGAAACTGCAAGGTACTAGCAAGGTGTACCTAATAAAGTGGCCGCTGAGTGTATAGTTACACTAATACTAATAAATATCCTCCCTTAATCCACAAAGACAGTTTCCTGCAGACAAATACTTTAGTGATTAAAGTGGTTGTAAACCCAGAAGTTGTACCTGTTTAGCTGAAACCCTCTCTTCTCTACAGCCATTCAAAGTCCAGAATTTATAAAGCTTGTCTGAGCTGTCAGAGGGGACAGAGAGCCTAAGTTACACTCAGACCGGGTTCATACAAATGCGGTGCGGGAAACGTTGTGAATCCTGTGCGTTTCCTGCACTACATTGCAGTTGTACGGCGTTCATGCGATCTGGTGTGGGTGTCAATGTTAAATTAATGACACCCTGAAACAGATCGCAAAACGCGATGCCATTGGCAGAAATTGCATTGCATGGGTGAGAACACCCATGCAATGCGATTCAGGTGCGGGTGAAAAAAATGGGTCCTGCACCTTTTTGGTGCAGATGCGATGTGATTTGAGCCATACAAAATGTATGGCTCAAATCGCACCTCACAGACATTGCATGTAATTCGCTCAGGAATGCAGTGTGATTCCTGTGCGATTTATATGCGGTATCCCGCACAGCGTTAGTGTGAACACTCAGTGAAGAGAGCTCTGACAGCTGATTGGTGGAAAGGGACACAACCCCCTTTAAACAGACTGTCAAGCACAAGCTGTGTGCTGGAGCTCCCTCCCCTGTCACCATTTTTCTCTTGGTGTCAGAAACATTTTTCAGAAGTGACTCAAGCAGATAGCAGAGGAAGGAGGCAGCAGACAGAAATGACACTTAGTGCTCTGGATTGAGACAAGTACATACTATAGAAGGATATGCTTTGTTCATATGTCTGAGGTTTAAAACCACTTTAAAGTGTTCCTAAACCCACAACAGTACAATCAGTCTGTAGATGCAGTAAAGCGTGCTTGTTATACTCACTGTGGGACCTAAGGGGTTAATCCTCTCCATTGTGTAAAAACGCTGTTTGATTGTTTGATCCTGACTTCTCTGATCCTCCCTTTCTTCCAGTGTCCCCCCTCTTATCTCCTGATAAGACATATCATGTGGAGACATTCTGCACATGCTCAGTTTGGTGTGTATCCTTTTTTCTTGGGAGAGTGCATGTGATCAGCACAGGGCCAATCAGCACTGTCTAGACCAGCCTTTCTCAGCCAGGGTGCCCAGGCATCATGGGGTGCCTTCAGGCTTCCTCAGGGGTGTCTTGGCAAAATGACCAAAAATTGTAAACAAGCCAGCAGGTGGATCAATCCTGCCTTCTAGTACCCACATCCACAGGTTATCATTGTGCACTTTTCTGACCTTTTAGCTGCCAGCATCCTAACAACTAATGACATCATCGGTTGATAAGGAGGACATCGGGTGCCTGCACATCACCTTTTTTTGGCCCTCCCCCGCCCCTCTCAGCACTGGGGTCACATTAGCAGAGTGAGGGAGAGAAAATGAGCGACACACTGGAATGCTAGTCAGTACCGGAGTGCAAAGGTGTATTTGCTGTGGAAGAATAAATGGCCTCCAAATGTTGGGTGTCCTGGATGTGTGAGAATAATGTTTTCACATTTTAGATTGCGGTGCCTTGAGATTTTCCATCATTTTAAAGGGTGCCTTGACTGAAAGAACATTGAGAAACACTGACCTAGACAGAGGTCAGGGGTCCCCTAGGAGGATTCCTAGAGCAGAATGAAAACTCCCCCTACAAGATTAACCAGTGCTCTGCTGGACACTGATAGAAGTCACAAGACTGCTATATACTGCTGATGAGAAAAAGGATTTAGCAGTTATATTTACTAAAATAATTGCATTTCCATGTTCTGTGTATTGTGGGAGACCAGATATAGTGAATGCGGGGTCCGGGGAGAGCGGATATAGTGAATGCAGGGTCCGGGGAGAGCGGATATAGTGAATGCAGGGTCCAGGGAGAGCGATATAGTGAATGCGGGTCCGGGGAGAGCGGATATAGTGAATGCAGGGTCCGGGGAGAGCGGATATAGTGAATGCAGGGTCCGGGGAGAGCGGAGATATAGTGAATGCAGGGTCTGGGGAGAGCAGATATATAGTGAATGCGGGGCCCGGGGAGAGCGGATATAGTGAATGCGGGGTCCGGGGAGAGCGGATATAGTAAATACGGGGTCCGGGGAGACCGGATATAGTGACTGCAGGGTCCGGGGGGAGCGGATATAGTGAATGCAGGGTCCGGGGAGAGCGGATATAGTGAATGCAGGGTCCGGGGAGAGCGGATATAGTGAATGCAGGGTCCGGGGAGACCAGATATAGTGAATGCAGGGTCTGGGGAGAGCAGATATAGTGAATGCGGGGCCCGGGGAGAGCGGATATAGTGAATGCGGGGTCCGGGAGAGCAGATATAGTAAATACGGGGTCCGGGGAGACCAGATATAGTGAATGCAGGGTCCGGGGAGAGCGGATATAGTGAATGCAGGGTCCGGGAGAGCGGATATAGTGAATGCAGGGTCCGGGGAGACCAGATATAGTGAATGCGGGGTCCGGGGAGAGCAGATATAGTGAATGCGGGGTCCGGGGAGACCAGATATCATAGTGAATGCGGGGTCCGGGGAGAGCAGATATAGTGAATGCGGGGTCCGGGGAGACCGGATATAGTAAATGCAGGGTCCGGGGAGAGCGGATATAGTGAATACGGGGTCCAAGGAGAGCAGATATAGTGACGGTGGGGTCCAGGGAGAGCGCATATAGTGAATGCGGGGTCCCGGGAGAGCGAATATAGTGAATGCAGGGTCCGGGGAGACCGGATATAGTGAATGCAGGGTCTGGGGAGACCGGATATAGTGAATGCAGGGTCTGGGGAGACCGGATATAGTGAATGCAGGGTCTGGGGAGAGCGGATATAGTGAATGCAGGGTCCGGGGAGAGCGGATATAGTGAATGCGGGGTCCGGGGAAACCGGATATAGTGAATGCGGGGTCCGAGGAGAGCAGATATAGTGACTGTGGGGTCCAGGGAGAGCGCATATAGTGAATGCGGGGTCCCGGGAGAGCGAATATAGTGAATGCAGGGTCCGGGGAAACCGGATATAGTGAATGCGGGGTCCGAGGAGAGCAGATATAGTGACTGTGGGGTCCAGGGAGAGCGCATATAGTGAATGCGGGGTCCCGGGAGAGCGAATATAGTGAATGCAGGGTCCGGGGAAACCGGATATAGTGAATGCAGGGTCTGGGGAGAGCGGATATAGTGAATGCGGGGTCCGAGGAGAGCAGATATAGTGACTGTGGGGTCCAGGGAGAGCGCATATAGTGAATGCAGGGTCCGGGGAGAGCGCATATAGTGAATGCGGGGTCCCGGGAGAGCAAATATAGTGAATGCGGGGTCCGGGGAAACCGGATATAGTGAATGCAGGGTCCGGGGAGAGCGGATATAGTGAATGCAGGGTCTGGGGAGAGCGGATATAGTGAATGCGGGGTCCGGGGAAACCGGATATAGTAAATGCAGGGTCTGGGGAGAGCGGATATAGTGAATGCAGGGTCCGAGGAGAGCGGATATAGTGAATGCAGGGCCCTGGAGACCAGATATAGTGAATGCAGGGTCCGGGGAGAGCCGATATAGTGAATGCAGGGTCCTAGCAATACACACCAAACTGAGCATGTGCCTTCAGTTTGAGGTGTCCTGACCTAGCCATGTGGTTTGCTGACCTGGAACAAGCATGCAGCCAATAAATTTTGAAGACACCTGATAAGCGTTGCCAGCTCTAGATGAATGCTCAAGGCCAGAGTTTGGCCTTTCCAAAATGATTCAGTAAGAACACCCACCTGCTGGTACACACCATTGCTGCACCCCCCCAGCCCCGGCTCCGTTGCTATGTTGGAGCCCTTAGTAAGCTTGCAACCTCCTCCCAATCACCAGTTCTTGACACTGTCACCTGAAGAGGAGAGGATAGAAGTGAAGGCTCCGACACCATCTGATGCAGAGTGAGGGTTGGGGGGAAAGGGGTTCTTACAAGTGAACTTGCCCCATGCAAAGTCTTTGCAACCTTTCTGTCCCAATGAACCAGATGTGACCCCATCAAGATGCATGCCCAGGAGTAGCCTACACAATGATGCTCACTGCACCAGGTACACAGAACACATGCCGTTCCATACTTTACCATGAAGGATCAGCACATGTTATGAGTCTGATGAGGGCCTTGGAGTTATTACATGTCTGGCATCATATGATCTCCATTGTGTCTCCAGGATGGTGGGAAGCAGCTGCTGGAAGGGATGTCGGAGAACAAAACCCTGCTGGAGTTCGATCTGCGGCTGACTGATGTGGGACAGGAGAGTGAATTCTTCATAAACCAGGTCCTGAGAAGTAATCAAGAGCGGGCCCGACTACAGAGCCAACCAAAACCAACACCAAGCAAAACCCACATGCACTAAAAAGTATGTTTCCATCACCAGGACATTCTAAAATCCTCCAGTATGATGTCCGGTTAGAACCAGCAGGAGGGGTAAGGGGACACATACATACAAACGTATATCAAGCGAATAATAAACCAAATGCTGAAAACATCAATCTATAGTGTTCTAGTTATTATTTAGAGAACATTTTCACATGGGGTAACAAGCAGGCAGCACAGTGGCTAAATGGTTAGCACTTCCGCCTGGCAGTACTCGGGTCGTTGGTTTAATTCCCAACCACGACACCACCTGCCTGGAGTTTGCATGTTCTCCCTGTGCCTGCGTGGGTTTCCTCCAGGTACTCCGGTTTCCTCCTACACTCCAAAGACATGCTGGTAGGTTAATAGGTTCCTGTCTAAGTTGGCCGTAGTATGTGTATGTATGAATGTGAGTTAGGGACCTTAGATTGTACGCCCCTTGAGGGTTAGGGACCTTAGATTGTACGCCCCTTGAGGGTTAGGGACCTTAGATTGTACGCCCCTTGAGGGTTAGGGACCTTAGATTGTACGCCCCTTGAGGGTTAGGGGCCTTAGATTGTACGCCCCTTGAAAGTTAGGGACCTTAGATTGTACGCCCCTTGAGGGTTAGGGACCTTAGATTGTACGCCCCTTGAGGGTTAGGGACCTTAGACTGTACGCCCCTTGAGGGTTAGGGACCTTAGATTGTACGCCCCTTGAGGGTTAGGGACCTTAGATTGTACGCCCCTTGAGGGTTAGGGACTGATGTGAATGTACAATATATATGTAAAGTGCTGCGTAAATTGACACCACTATATAAGTACCTGAAATACTAATAATACTACATGTACGGGAGATACGGTAATCCCATTGGGTGGAGTAAGGTAAAGGCTAGCAGTACATACCTCCATAAAGATGAGACGCACTGGAGTGGCATTATCACCATTTGTGTAGAAACAAGCCACACCCCATTGTTTCAAACCACACCCCAAAATATGTGTAGCGTGGTGGCGCCGCTCCAATAGTCGCCTCACTGGTATGAAGGGGGAGCGGTGTCCACAATGGTATCCAGTCTTGCAAGTGTGATGTAGGAAAGGACGCCGCTCTAACCACATGTGGAATCTAGTATGAAGATGGCCTCAGCCATCGCTCCGGCCATGCCCTCTGACATGTTTCGCCCCACACTGCCTGGCTTGGTCACAGAGGAGCACTCTTCTCCTCCTTTCCTACACCACACACCCCAAAATACTTGTCCTGCCCATTTCCTTTTACAAAACATGAGACAAAAGCTGTATTGTCAGTGATGGACAGAGGAGCCATGGTGGTGTAGGGCAGAGGAATTAATGGAGGGGGTTAGGGGACGCATCAGTGCTGTTTCCTCCAACGGGCTATAAAAAACAAGCTGATTTTGTTGGTAGGGTGTTCTTTGCATTTCACCTCTCTGATGGCTTAACACAGTGGTCCTCACACCGGGTGCAAATGTGGCCCTTTATTTGCCTTTATCTGGCTCTTGGGGCACTATTCCTCCCACTGATACCAACAAAGGGGCACTATTCCTTCCACTGATACCAATGATGGGACACTATTCCTCCCACTGATACCAACGATGGGGCACTATTCCTCCCACTGATACCAATGATGGGACACTATTCCTCCCACTGATACCAACGATGGGGCACTATTCCTCCCACTGATACCAATGATGGGACACTATTCCTCCCACTGACACCAATGATGGGGTACTATTCTTCCTACTGATGCCAATGATGGTTCCTTCCACTGATACCAACTAGGGGGCAATATTAATTCTACTGACACCAATAATGGGGCACTATTCTTCCAACTGACACCAACTAGGGGGCACTATTCATTCTACTGACACCAATAATTGGGCACTATACTTCCTACTGACACCATTGATGGGGTACTATTCCTTCCACTGACACCAACTATGGGGCACTATTCATTCTACTGATACCAATGATGGGGTACCATTTTTTTCTACTAACACTAATGATGGGCCACTACCCTTCCCACTGACACCAGTGATGGGGTATTACTCCTCCCACTGACACCAACATCTGGCCCCCCCTAAAGCCTGAAGGACAGTAAACTGGCCCTTTGTTTAGAACGTTTTGGAGACTCCTGATCTAGTGGTAACCAGATGTGTATTGGGGATCCCCTTCTTCAGGACTAATAATTTATGTTTGTAAATGGAGAACAGCAGGAGAGGGTAACACTGCAGTATAAAATAAGGGGTCTCCTGGACAGAGATGCATGGGGTAAAACACTGCTTTACGGCCTCATGATCCAGGCCTCAGTGCTGTATTGTCTTCTGCTGGAGCCCTGTCTTCAGTAAATGCGAATTTGGTCTGTTAAAAAAGTCATGTATTTATACATTATATGGCCGATAGCTTGTGGAACCCCTCCAAATAGTTATGTTCAGGTGTTTCCAGTGAGGACTACTGTTACTACTACAGCATACAAAGACTGTAGAAAATTGTGCTCTTCCAGCCTTGTGTAACAGTTTGGAGTTGGCTCTTTTCTGTTCCACCATGACTGTGCCCCTGTGTACAAAGTCAGCTCCATAAAGACATGGGTTGACCAGTTTGGTGTGGAGGAACTCGAGTGTCCTTCACCTCAACCCTACTGAACACCTTTGGGAACTCGAGTGTCCTTCACCTCAACCCTACTGAACACCTTTGGGAACTCGAGTGTCCTTCACCTCAACCTTACTGAACACCTTTGGGAACTCAAGTGTCCTTCACCTCAACCCTACTGAACACCTTTGAGAACTCGAGTGTCCTTCACCTCAACCCTACTGAACACCTTTGGGATGAATTGGAACATTGATGGTGAGCCAGGTCTTCTTATCCAACATCAGTACCTGACCTCACAAATGGACACAAATTCCCACAGACACCCTTCAAAATGTGGAAAGTCTTCCTAGAAGAGTGGAGGATGCTAGGGAAGGGAAGCCACAGAAAACTAGGGATGCCACATAGATAGGGAGCTATTGATGATCTTGAGGGGAGGGCATCTGTATAGCCCGGGGGGGGAGGGGGGGTTGGTGGAACTGGGCATCAAGGCAACTTTTTATTAAAGACCAACGTTTTCAAATGGGATGTCCAACAAGCTCAAATAGGCATGATGGTCAGATGTTCACAGACTTTTGCCCATATGGTGTACATATGAGGGCATCACTTTCATAATCGTCCCTTTACTTCCACTCCCCCCTTACCTTCTTGCGGGTTCTCCACAGCTTAGATACTCAACCGCCCAGTTGTCCTGCCAAGATCCTCTTCTCTGGAGCCTCCGCTCGGGTCCCGTGCCGCCAGGTTTGTGTGTGATTTCATTGGTTCTTCTGGGTTCAGCCGGCAGGCCTCCCAATGACGTGATGCTAGGCCCGCCCCCCTCCTCCTTTATGAAGCACAGTACACCTCATACGCCTAGGGCCTAAGCAAATGATGTGCATAGGAGGTGAAACCGAACCTTTTCTGAGTTTAAAAAAAAAAGTGATTGTGATGTAGTTTAGTGGAGAGGAGAGACTTTTGATGTTGATCTGCTTTAAGCCCAAGATACAACAGGGTGTAAGGCTAGGTTCAAAAAACAGGCACAAAAATCCGTGCAGCCGCACCACCTGCACACCCGCGGGCGGGTGCCATTCATTCTAATGGCACGCAGCCTGCACTAGAAATTGCAACCGTACTGGGAACCTTGGCTGCGTTTTCAGAAGTGCAGGGACTTCTTCCCTGCGTGTCCCGGGGCACAGGAGTCCATTCAAATGAATGGGCTCTCGTGCCCGCACAAAACGCGGCCCGCAGGAACGTGGATATGTGAACCGGGGGTAAATACATGGATATCAATTTTCATATAAATCACAGATCAGAATAGCAGATGTTATCCCTGATGAAGGTCACCAAACATTTATATTGATTCCGGTGTGGAAGATCGATAAAAATATTTATTGAAGATCTCTGTTAATGTTCGCCATAGATGAGTATCTTCTGAGTTTCACAAGCTCCTCTGGATGTCTTAAAGCAGAACTAAACCCAACTAGTAACGGCCCCAAAAATCTCTGGAGTATATTTTAGGTCCCAAACAAAATGCTAAAGTGCCCAGTTCAGAAAAAAAAGACTTCCCTTATCCCACTGAACACTGCAGGCCACACCACCATTCCAGCAGCCGATACCGGCGCCATTTTGGATTGATTCTCTGACTTCCTTGTTGGTCTCTTCCACCAACATCACTCTTCAAACCTATAATGAATAGCCTCACAAGTGACACACAGCAGATGGGAGAAGCAGGGGCACCACCAGAACACAATCACAGGAAGGTGCTGTAAAAAGATTCCGGCAGTGCTCAGATCAGGGGTGGACTGACCATTTGAAAACTCAGGCACTGCCCGAGGGCCCGGGGTCAGTAGGGGGCCCCATGAGTTGTCAGTCTGCCCCTGGCTCAGATTTTGGAAATGTGGGGGACCGTGCACATGTACTACTGACATAAAGAAAAGAAAAAAAATGTAAAAACAAAAAAAAAGAGGATTGATTTGAATGAGCTGGCAGCTATCCATGGGTACTATTTATTTATACTATTTTATGTTCATTTTCAGATGGGACTCGGTTTTATTGGTAAGTTTAATTCCATTTTAAACACTTTAGCTCCGGAAGGTTTTATCCCCTTTTTTTTTTTTTTTACTATTCGGCACAACTTTTGCAGACATGCAGTGCTGTACCCAAACAAAATTTATATAATTTTGTTTTCACACAAATAGAGCTTGCTTTTGGTGGTATTTAATCACCACTTGGTTTTTTATTTTTTTACGATATAAACTTAAAAAAGACCGAAAATCTTGAAAAAAAAACCCCAGTATTTTTTTAACTTTCTGCTATAAAACGTATCCAATAAAAAAAAAAGTAAAAATCAAACTTCTTCATCAACTCAAATCAACTTCTTCATAAATTTTGGCCAGAATGTATTCTGTTACATCTCTTTCGAAAAAGACAAATCTCAGTAAATTATTGATTGGTTTGCATGAAAGTTATAGCGTCTGCAAACTATGGTATATACTGTGTGTATATATATATTGGCCAATCAGTGATCACATGAATAGGTGTAAGCAAGATGTCACTTCTGACATCATTGCTTACTATGTGTGAAATCTGTAAATGATCACAGAGATCACATGGTACAGGGCCATTCACAACAGCCTTGTACCATGTGACAAGCTGTGACCAATCACAGCTCTCACAGTATTTCTGAATGGCTGCAAGAATGCAGCCAGAGACAAAGAGAAATGATTGCTTTTACAGCCTTTATGGGTGTAAAATCAATCAGTGTAAGAAAAAAACAAAATCTTCATCACCCCCCATAAGTAGTGCAGTGTCACCATGGTGACCCTGTACTGCTAGGGTGACAGTATGTTAAAAAAAGAAAACCATAAACAATAATATAAAAAAAAATAAAAATGTAAAAAAATTTTTTTTTTAAATTATAATATTTGGTTATAAACTAATTTGGATTATTTTTTTTTTACTAAAAAGATAACTGAATAAATTTTAGCCAAGATTTATGAAGAAAGATTATTTATTTGCAAAATGTTATAAGAAAAACACTTTTTTTCAAAATTTTGGGACTTTTTCATTTATAAAAAAAATAAAAATCCCAGTGGTGAATAAATACCACCAAAATCAAGTTTTATCTGTCTCAAAAAAATCATATGGGTACAGTGTTGCATGACCGCGCAAATTGTCGTTTAAAGTGTGACAGCGCTGAAAGCTGAAAAAATTTGCCTGGAGACAGGAAAGGGGTGAAAGTGTCCGGACTGGAAGGGGGGGAAAGTGTCCGGACTGGAAGGGGGGGAAAGTGTCCGGACTGGAAGGGGGTGAAAGTGTCCGGACTGGAAGGGGGTGAAAGTGTCCGGACTGAAAGGGGGGGAAAGTGTCCGGACTGGAAGGGGAGGGAAGTGTTCGGACTGGAAGGGGAGGGAAGTGTTCGGACTGGAAGGGGGGGAAGTGTTCGGACTGGAAGGGGGTGGAAGTGTCCGGACTGGAAGGGGGGGAAAGTGTCCGGACTGGAAGGGGGTGAAAGTGTCCGGACTGGAAGGGGGGAAAGTGTCCGGGAAGGGGGGGACTGGAAGGGGGGGAGGGGGACTGGAAAGTGTCCGGACTGGAAAGGGAGGGAAGTGTTCGGACTGGAAGGGGGGGAAAGTGTCCGGACTGGAAGGGGGGGAAAGTGTCCGGACTGGAAAGGGAGGGAAGTGTTCGGACTGGAAGGGGGTGAAAGTGTCCGGACTGGAAGAGGGGGAAAGTGTCCGGACTGGAAGGGGGACTGGGGGGGTGGGAAAGTGTTCAGACTGGAAGGGGGTGGAAAGTGTCCGGACTGGAAGGGGGTGAAAGTGTCCGGACTGGAAGGGGGTGAAAGTGTCGGGACTGGAAGGGGGGGAAAGTGTCCGGACTGGAAGGGGGGGAAAGTGTCCGGACTGGAAGGGGGGGAAAGTGTCCGGACTGGAAGGGAGGGAAGTGGGAAGGGGGGGAAAGTGTCCGGACTGGAAAGGGAGGGAAGTGTTCGGACTGGAAGGGGAAGGGGGGGAAAGGGGGGGAAAGTGTCCGGACTGGAAGGGGGGGAAAGTGTCCGGACTGGAAGGGAGTGGGGGGGGGTGAAAGTGTCCGGACTGGAAGGGGGGGAAAGTGTCCGGACTGGAAGGGGGGGAAGTGTCCGGACTGGAAGGGGGGGGAAAGTGTCCGGACTGGAAAGGTGAGGGAAGTGTTCGGACTGGAAGGGGGTGAAAGTGTCGGGACTGGAAGTGTCCGGACTGGAAGGGGGGAAAGTGTCCGGGACTGGAAGGGGGGAAAGGTCGGGACTGGAAGTGTCCGGACTGGAAGGGGTGGAAGTGTCGGACTGGAAGGGGGGTGAAAGTGTCGGGACTGGAAGGGGGGTGAAAGTGTCCGGGACTGGAAGGGGGGTGAAAGTGTCGGGACTGGAAGGGGGGTGAAAGTGTCGGGACTGGAAGGGGGGTGAAAGTGTCGGGACTGGAAGTGGGTGAAAGTGTCGGGACTGGAAGGGGGGGGAAAGTGTCGGACTGGAAGGGGGGTGAAAGTGTCCGGGGACTGGAAGGGGGTGAAAGTGTCGGACTGGAAGGGGGGTGAAAGTGTCGGGACTGGAAGGGGGGGAAGGGGACTGGAAGGGGGTGAAAGTGTCGGGACTGGAAGGGGGGTGAAAGTGTCGGGACTGGAAGGGGGTGAAAGTGTCGGGACTGGAAGGGGGGTGAAAGTGTCGGGACTGGAAGGGGGGTGAAAAGTGTCGGGACTGGAAGGGGGGTGAAAGTGTCGGGACTGGAAGGGGGGGGAGAAAGTGTCCCGGACTGGAAGTGGGTGAAAGTGTCCGGACTGGAAAGTGTCCGGAAAGTGTCCGGAGGAAGGGGGGGAAAGTGTCCGGACTGGAAGGGGGGGAAAGTGTCCGGGACTGGAAGGGGGTGAAAGTGTCGGGACTGGAAGGGGGGAAAGTGTCCGGACTGGAAGGGGGTGAAAGTGTCCGGACTGGAAGGGGGGGAAAGTGTCCGGACTGGAAGGGGGTGAAAGTGTCCGGACTGGAAGGGGGTGAAAGTGTCCGGACTGGAAGTGGTTAAGCGGTTAAAGAGTAAATCACTTGAGCTGTCCATGAAAACCATTCCCGGCATGGTATGCACAGTGGCTTATGCAGGCCATAGACGGGTTGTTTATCGGCCGATTTTTCGTCCGCACGAAAAATCAGCCGATATTCACGCCGTTAGTGGGGCCCACCCGTTCGCCGTTTTTCATGGATCGTCCCGTTTACTTTTATCGATCATGCTGGAAAATCCACGAAAAGCAGGCATTTTTTGTGGACGATGGTGGCAGCATCGGCAACGGCGCCGACCGATTTTTCGTTTAAACGGCCGATAAATGGCCCGTCTATGGCCTGCCTTAGTAGTTAGCACTTCTGCCTTGCAGCATTGGGGTCCTTGGTCCAAATCCTAGTCAGGATTCTATCTGCATGGAATCTACATGTTCCCTATGTGGTTGCGCGGGTTTCCTTCTACACTCCAAAGACATGCTGGTAGATGAATTGGCTCCAGTATGTGTGAGTATGATTGTGAGTCTGTAAGCTCCTCGGGGGCAGGGATGGATGCGAATTGTCGGCACTATAGAAAGACCTGTAATAATAAATAAACAGTTCAGAGCCCGGCTGTGTTTGTGAACCGTCTGTGACTTTATTACACAGATGTCATTTACAATCTTCAATATTGCAACCAAAAGGCAACATTGTGGTAAAAGCTATATACATATATATATAATAAAAGAAGTAACGAAAACACATAAAAAAATTGTCACAAAACATATTGTAAATCTGGATGTGCAGTGCAGAGACTACGGTGAGAACCCTCGCGGAACGGCTTGGGTCACATGATACTGAGAATGACGGTGGGGGTGGGGGGCGATATGCAATGACGGTACTGGCCTTCTGGCCGAAGGCGTGATATGGTGATCACCATTGCTGGGTCCCTCAATCCAAATACACACAGGAGAAGACCAGCTCAGGGTGTCACCTCTCAACTGCCAGAGGAAGGTGACATGGGGACACTCAGTAAGGCCTCATTCACTCTGGAGTCGTCTGAATAAAGGAGAAGCCTGTGAATGAGCCCTACAGTCAGATCCTTGTGTACAGCACGTCATCCCGCTACTAGAGTCACTCCTCCCAATCCTGATATGTTATTGTTTGCTGTATCAATGAGTGGTAATCCTCCTGACAGTCTTGTCTGTCTATCAGGGTCTCTATGGGTGAGATCTCTGCACTGAATTCCTTGCTCTGCACACCTGCTGTGCCCATTATGAGGGGTTCCCACCATCCCTGTGCTGAGTTCCCAAGTCTGCCTTGACAATTATGTGGGGTTTCCTCTATCCCGGTGCTAAATTTCCAGGTCGGCATACCTGCTGTACCTTTTATGAGGGATTCCCACCATCCCTGTGCTGAGTTTCCTGGGTCTGTACACCTTCTGTGCCCATTATGAGGGGCTTCCACTATCCTTGTGCTGAGTTCCCGGGTCTATACCCCTGCTGTGCCCATTATGAGGGGTTTCCACAATCTCTGTGATGAGTTCCCAGGTCTGCCATGCCCATTATGTGGGATTTCCTCTATCCCAGTGCTAATCCCTCCTCCTGGAATTGGGGTGGCACCCCTCCCTGGATCGAGACAGCACCCCTCCCTGGATTGGAGTAGCACCCCTCCCTGGATCAGAGCGGCACCCCTCCCTGGATCGGAGCGGCACTCCTCTTTGTATCGGAGCGGCACCCCTCCCTGGATTGGAGCAGCAGCACCCCTCCCTGTATCGGAGCGGCACCCCTCCCTGGATTGGAGCGGCACCCCTCCCTGCATCAGGGAAGCACCCCTCCCTGGATCAGAGCGGCATCCCTCCCTGGATCGGAGCGGCACCCCTCCCTGTATCAAAGCGGCACCCCTCCCTGGATCGGAGCGGCACCCCTCCCTGGATTGGAGCGGAACCCTCCCTGCATCAGGGAAGCACCCCTCCCTGGATCAGAGCGGCATCCCTCCCTGGATCGGAGCGGCATCCCTCCCTGGATCGGAGCGGCACCCCTCCCTGGATTAGGACGGCACCCCTCCCTGGATCGGAGCGGCACCCCTCTGTGCATTGGAGCGGCACCCCTCCCTGGATCGGAGCGGCACCCCTCTCTGCATCAGAGCGGCACCCCTCTCTGCATCGGAGCGGCACCCTTCCCTGGATCGGAGCGGCACCCCTCCCTGGATTAGGACGGCACCCCTCCCTGGATCGGAGCGGCACCCCTCTCTGCATTGGAGCGGCACCCCTCCCTGGATCGGAGCGGCACCCCTCTCTGCATCAGAGCGGCACCCCTCTCTGCATTGGAGCGGCACCCCTCCCTGGATCGGAGCGGCACCCCTCTCTGCATCGGAGCGGCACCCCTCCCTGGATCGGAGCGGCACCCCTCCCTGGATCGGAGCGGCACCCCTCTCTGCATCGGAGCAGCACCCCTCCCTGGATTGGAGCGGCACCCCTCCCTGCATCGGGGCAGCACAGCTCCTGTTGGGCTGTAGAGGTTTTTGCTCAGACATCACTTTATTACCATCTGCACAGCAATACATTTTGTAATGAAATTCATTGGAGCTCTGAAGTCATAGCGGTGATGTGATTTCCCCCCGCCTGTCGGACGCACTGGTCCCCACTCACACCAGTGTCAGCTGTAAATGATAAGTCACACCACTCTTCCCTCAACCATTAATACTACAATGGGGTCACCAGGACCGTCTATAGCAGATTCCACTTCCAGGGACAGAACCTTTTAATACATCTGGAACTGTGAAAAAAAAAAATCCATTAACGCTCCCTTCACAGCTCAGTGCTCCGGTTCATGGTGTGAATGTGACACAACATGCATTATCCTGCGTTGGGTTAAGGCAGCCCATTCATCTTCAATGGACTGGCAACAGACCACAACGCACAGAAAGGACTGCAGCTAATGTTTATTGCCAGGCATGGTATGAGCAATGCGGCACCATTCCCTAGAGTGGCGTGCCTTGACGTGTGTTGCGTTGATGCGCAGTACAATGCCTTGTATACTACGCCTTCATACAACACATACAGTCAGGTCCATAAATATTGGGACATCGACACAATTCTAACATTTTTGGCTCTATACACCACCACAATGGATTTGAAATTAAATGAACCAGATGTGCTTTAACTGCAGACTGTCAGCTTTAATTTGAGGGTATTTACATCCAAATCAGGTGAACGGTGTAGAAATTAAAACAGTTTGCATATGTGCCTCCCACTTGTTAAGGGACCAAAAGTAATGGGACAGAATAATAATCATAAATCAAACTTTCACTTTTTAATACTTGGTTGCAAATCCTTTGCAGTCAATTACAGCCTGAAGTGTGGAACGCATAGACATCACCAGACGCTGGGTTTCATCCCTGGTGATGCTCTGCCAGGCCTCTACTGCAACTGTCTTCAGTTCCTGCTTGTTCTTGGGGCATTTTCCCTTCAGTTTTGTCTTCAGCAAGTGAAATGCTCAATCGGATTCAGGTCAGGTGATTGACTTGGCCATTGCAGAACATTCCACTTATTTCCCTTAAAAAAACTCTTTGGTTGCTTTTGCAGTCTGCTTTGGGTCATTGTCCATCTGCACTGTGAAGCGTCCAATGAGTTGTGAAGCATTTGGCTGAATATGAGCAGATAAATATTCCCGAAACACTTCAGAATTCATCCGGCTGCTTTTGTCAGCAGTCACATCATCAATAAATACAAGAGAAGCAGTTCCATTGGCAGCCATACATGCCCACGCCATGACACTACCACCACCATGCTTCACTGATGAGGTGGTATGCTTAGGATCATGAGCAGTTCCTTTCCTTCTCCATACTCTTCTCTTCCCATCACTCTGGTACAAGTTGATGTCGGTCTCATCTGTCCATAGGATGTTGTTCCAGAACTGTGAAGGCTTTTTTAGATGTCGTTTGGCAAACTCTAATCTGGCCTTCCTGTTTTTGAGGCTCACCAATGGTTTCCATCTTGTGGTGAACCCTCTGTATTCACTCTGGTGAAGTCTTCTCTTGATTGGTGACTTTGACACACATACACCTACCTCCTGGAGAGTGTTCTTGATCTGGCCAACTGTTGTGAAGGGTGTTTTCTTCACCTGGGAAAGAATTCTTCGGTCATCCACCACAGTTGTTTTCCGTGGTCTTCCGGGTCTTTTGGTGTTGTTGAGCTCACCGGTGCGTTCCTTCTTTTTAAGAATGTTCCAAACAGTTGTTTTGGCCACGCCTAATGTTTTTTGCTATCTCTCTGATGGGTTTGTTTTGTTTTTTCAGCCTAATGATGGCTTGCTTCACTGAAAGTGACAGCTCTATGGATCTCATCTTGAGAGTTGACAGCAACAGATTCCAAATGCAAATAGCACACTTGAAATGAACTCTGGACCTTTTATCTGCTCATTGTAATTGGGATAATGAAGGAATAACACACACCTGCCCATGGAACAGCTGAGAAACCAATTGTCCCATTACTTTTGGTCCCTTAACAAGTGGGAGGCACATACGCAAACTGTTGTAATTCCTACACCGTTCACCTGATTTGGATGTAAAGACCCTGAAATTAAAGCTGACAGTCTGCAGTTAAAGCACATCTTGTTTGTTTCATTTCAAATCCATTATGGTGGTGTATAGAGCCAAAAATGTTAGAATTGTGTCGATGTCCCAATATTTATGGACCTGACTGTAGGTGGGAAGGCAGCCTAAAGGGAGACCTTTCCTGAGAAACACTTGGGAGCCTGCACTGTGCGCCCCTTTCTGAAGAAGCTGGCTGCACTGGCTAGCTACTTCTGAATTACTGGCACAGGTGTCCACATTGGAAGATTCCCATCACCTTCCATTCTGGTGACACGTAAAATTTTGTATTTCCTGTCGCTTTCTGTCCCGAAGACAGTGGTGATCAGGACCAATGGAGGAGGCGAATCTTCCCAATGGATACACAGACAGCGCTAAAAACCCGAAAAGAGTTCTACCCTTCCTAAACTTTATCCAAAACTACAATAAAAGCTTTGGCTGTACATATAGAGAGAAAACAGGTGGCGCACACACCTAGTGCATTACCCACTCAGGCATCAACAGCAAGGCTCTTACTTTCCATTCATCATACAACAGCATCAGAGGTTGGTCATCAGCTCTGAGGAAAGGGATTTGTCCCTGAAACGCGTCAACCATTTTACCGCACTGACAGTGAGAACACCTTGCCTGCTGTTGTGGCCATTGTCATTTTTCTATGCTTTTTAGATACATGCTTCGTTTGTGAGTATGTTTTTATTATTCTTTCACTCCTACAATAAACCTTGGATAATGCACTAGGTGTGTGCGCCACCTGTTTTCTCTCTATCCAGTGGCTGATTTCCCCGTCTGAGGAGGGCTGCACCCCTGAAGCATTTCCTTTGGTTGTCGCTGTCCTGGTACCCTTGGCTTCCATTTTTGGCTGTGCATATCCTGAGGCGCTGGAGAGTAAATACGATATACGGTTTGGCTATACATATACTTTAATGACCTTTTCCCCATAGGTCACTCATGTCCACTTCCACCTCATAAATTCTGGTCCTGACCGTGGTTTAGAAACAGTGAAATGACCATCAAATCCCCTTCTTGCTCCAGAGCCCCTAAAATTGTTAACTGAAATGTATCTGACCAGTTTTGGGGGGCAACGAGGTCTACAGATATGATCTTCAGAGTCCATCCTAGGTCACCCCAACATCCCTCTTTCCAAGCTCTGTCCCTTCTTTGGTACTGATTGTTTAAATGTTGGTTATCAGATGCATTGGTCCCCATGCCATAACATCGGATCATGAGGAACCCCAATCTAAGGACTTCAACACTGGGGGTGGTAAACCTCTGACATATACTAATTACACAATCTACTAAAAGCACTTATTATAGATAATCCCTCTGTGCCGGGACAGGGATTTTTATAAAACATTCAGTAGTGATCTCACCTGGAATGTGACATCTAATAATCATCTAATCTAGGAAAGCCGAATCCTGGAAAGTCATCTCATCTGCATGGCCAGGACTTTACACAACAACAAAATACAATCTACGGGCTGGACTACAGAACAGGCATTCCCAATAATCTACAGAGATCCAAGGTCACATAAATGATATACTGGAACACATTACCCCAAAAGTCTGTATACCCTATCCATTGCCTGACCTGGATCCTGGTATCCATCAAAATGCCCAGAATTCAAAATACTAACCACAGCTTACAAAGCCATCCACAGCACTGCCCCTTGCTACATCGCCAACCTCAACCTCCCAAGACATCTTCCTCTCTAGCTCCCTCATCACCTTCTCCCACACTGGCCTCCAGGACTTCTCCAGAGCCTCTCCCATCCTCTGGAACTCCCTACCACAGTATGTCCCGTCATCCCCCACCCTGTCTGATCTTTGAAAACTCACTTATTCAAGCAAGCCTACGCCAACTCCACCTAAAAACTGTATTTGAATCACCTCCACCTGATCATCCCCCACAGCTATCACCTTTTGTATCACCTCCCCCTTCCTTTAGATTGTAAGCTCCACGAGCCGGACCCCCCTATACCTTCTGTACTGAAATGTATTGTAATTGTACTGTCTCCCTTATATTGTAAAGCGCCCGAGCAAACTGTTGGCGTTATATAAATCCTGTATACTAATTATAATACCCAGAAAGCTTTGCTGTGTCATCATATTGCTTTCCATTGGGAGGATAAACTATGGAGCTAAACTCACCGCGACCTATGCATTGTTTCCCTAATCCCCTCATATTGGCTGATATGGTGGCATAAGTCTCTGAGTAGTGACCCCCAGAGACCCCCACAGAAAACCCTCCTATGGATCATATAGGGGTCATGGAGACTGCATTGAAGTCTCTTTTTCCCAGCCACTGGCCTGCTACCTTGAGACACCCAACCCATTGATCCACCAACTCAAGACTCCCATTGCACTGACCTATCACCTTAAATTCCTGGTCCACTAATCTGTCACTTTAAGATTGACAACTCACTGACCTGACACGTTAGGACTTCCTACATGATGACCCACTACTTCGAGACACCGAGCTCACTGATCTGTTACCTCAAGACTCCCAACCCACTGGCCTGTTACTTCAAGATTCCTAACTTACTGAATTGCCACCTAGAAAATTCCTGGAGACCCCATCACAGATAACCCTCTTATGGATCATATAAGGGTCAAGGAGACTGCATAGACGTAATAAGGACATGTTGATCATGAGACTTCCAACTCACTGACCCACCAACTCAAGACTCCCAACCCACTGACCCACCAATTCAATAATCCCAACCCACTGACCTTAAGACTTCCAAAGCACTGACCTGACACATTGAGATTTTCTACCTGATGATCCACCACTTCAACAGACACCAAGCTCTCTAATCTGCCACCCCGAGACTCCCAACCCACTGACCCACCACCTCAAGATTCCCAGCTTACTGGTTTGCCACCTCCAGAATCTCAACCAGCTGAATTGCCATTTTTAGAACCCCCAACCTGATGACTAACTACTTCAAGACATCAAACCCACTGGCCCACCACCTCAAGACTCTCAGATAACCTGCCACCTCAAGATTCCTAACCCACTGAGCTGACACCTCAAGACTTCCAGCCCACAAACTGGCCACCTTGAGCCTCCAAACTCACTGACCTGCCACCTAAAAACTTTCAACCTTCTGACCCACCACTTATATATTCCCCTCACTGGCATGCTACCTTGAGATTTCAAACCTGATGATCCAACACTTTGAGACTCCAAACCCACTGACCTGCCACTTTGATATTCCCAGCCACTGACCTGCTACCTCAAGACACCCAAACCACTGACCTGCCATCTCAAAACTCCCAACCCATTGACCCGCATGTGGCTGGCATAACGTTCTGGAGTTGTCTGTGGCCCCCTGTGTTTGTTTTCAATACATTTTGTGTAACTTTACATAGTGTTGTAGAACTAGATGAAGGATCTCCCAGTATAGTTTCACTCAGTGACCACCACTGACCAATCTACAAATCATGTCCTAGGTGACCAGTCAGGGACCACATTCATACGTATCACCCTGCTGCAATACAAACTGAAAGGATGTAATTTTCCGGTATGCAGTTGCAGTCACTCTGTACATTAGTCACTGGCCAGACCTAAAGGGAGACTGTAGCCTTCAATGTATTAAGTCGAATGCCCATGATCCTGTCAGTCAATGTTAATGTATTAAGATCTGTGCTTCTGTGTTTATTTTTTTTTAAACTTCTGTGTCTACATTGCCATTCCTATTGGCTCATTATACAATTTATGCAGCTTTTGTTTCCTGCCTATTGCAGAGTGATTGCGCTTCACTGTTCCTCCCTCTGATCTAATTATACAAATACAATTTCTCAGCACTTATTGATCAGGGAAGATGAATTCAGAGAAATACCAGATGGATCATCTACATATCTGAGTCTGTAATACAGTAATGGAAACGTGGCACAGCAAAAGTAAAGATTTTGTTTAGACATTATAGTATGTTCTCACTGAAAATATAGTTTTCCCTTTAAATAATATGCTGTT
Organism: Staurois parvus; assembly: GCA_951230385.1. Lineage (NCBI taxonomy): Eukaryota > Metazoa > Chordata > Amphibia > Anura > Ranidae > Staurois > Staurois parvus. The sequence goes on along the minus strand of CATNWA010015216.1, from coordinate 178,525 downwards.
CATTAGGCAGTGCAGTCTGCATTATGCTAGACCGAAGGGGACGAGAATGAGTGATAGAGTACAACATGGCAAGATCTTAATATATTTCTGCAGGCAGTGAGAGGGATGCATATAAAATGTCTACACCTTCCATAGTAAATAAATGGAGATGATATCTAAATGGGATAGCAGAGTCCTCTAGCATGAGGGGCTCCATGGTTTGATTAGATCTACAATGCCTTATTCCAAGGGCCTTTTCCATCTACTACCCCCATATTCCCATCACATCTACTATATATACACAGGAAAAAAATATTAATTCCCCAACAAAAACATTCATTTGAGTCTTTACTGACAATTCATTATCTGTCTACACGGGAGTGAAGAGCGTCACCTGCAGGAGAAGCCAATAGGACCTGGGCGGAGAACACTGCAGAGCTGATGGGACCTGGGCAGAGGCCACTGGAGAGGCTAATGGGACCTGGGAAGAGGCTGCTGAGGATGCCTGTAAGACCTGTGAGAAAGCTGATGAATAGGGCTGGTGGGACCAAATCAGAGGCCACCGGAGGGGTTGATGGGACCTGCATGAATGTTGCTAGAGGGATTGACCAGACCTGGGCAGAGGCCACTGGAGGGGCTGGTGAGACCTTGGGAGAGTTGATGAAAGGGCTGTAGGACCAGGGAAGAAACTGCTGGATGGAGCTGATAAGACTTGGACACAAGACACTGGAGAGGCTGATTTGACCTGGGCATAAGCCACTGGAGGGGCTAATAGAACCTGGGAAGAGGCTGCTGAGAGGGGCTGCAACTCCTGTGAGGAAACTACTGGATGGAACCAAGTCACAGGCCACTGGAGGGACTGATGGGACCTGGGTGTAGGTTGTTAAAGGGGTAGAACAGACCTTGGTGGAGGCCACTGGAGGGACTGATGGGACCTGGGTCGAGGTTGCTGAGAGGGGCTGCAACTCCTGTGAGGAAACTACTGGATGGAACCAAGTCACAGGCCACTGGAGGGACTGATGGGACCTGGGTGGAGGTTGCTGGAGGGGCTGAACAAACCTGGGTGGAGGCAACTGGAGGGGCTGGTGGGACCTAGGGAGAGTTGATGAATGGTTTGTAGGACCAGTGAAGAAGCTGATGGATAGAGCTGATTAGACCTGGACAGAGGCCACTGAAGAGGCTAATAGGATCTAGTTGGAGACTAAAAAAATATATGTGTGTGTGGGGGGGGGGGGGGGGGGGGTCCAACTCAGAAAGTCATTCTTAAAACAAAGCCTCTGTAAAGTGTATCAGTTATGACAGAATTATGAGCCACTCCCACTGGTGACTTCTTTTGAGAGATGCAAGATTTGGAGCTGTCATCCTCATGCTTCTTTCACTACTTGATAGTTACAGACACAGCACATTCAACATATCAAGCATCCTGACAATTCACTGGCTGCATGCTTGTTCCAGGCCATTCCCTCACTAACTAATTAGGCGAGGATGACAGACATGGACCTCACGTCCCTGACTAGTGAAACAAGGACGACGATGACAGAGCTGGACCTCACGTCATTGACTAGTGAAGAAAGGATGAGGATGACAGACCTGCAGTTTCAGCAATGACAACCCCCATTTTCTAGCCTGATAGGACCCCCTTATAAAGTATGTGGACCCGAGGTCACTGTAGAAGGCCCTTGCTGCGGCATCTCGCATTGACATTATTTTGGGGAACATTTGATAGCTCTGTAAGGATGTATGAAATGTCCAATCAGCATTTTCTAGGTCTGAGATTTCGCCAGGGGCGGACTGACAACTCATGGGGTCCCTGGGCAATAGGAGATCATGGGGCCCCTGTGTCCTCGCCCACACCCAAAAAAGCCTATGAAAAAGCCAATGAAAGGTATCAGTGAAATCTCATGGGGCCCCCTACTAAGCCCGGGCCCTCGGGTAGTGCCCGAGTGCTTGAATGGTCAGTCCGCCCCTGGATGTCGGCAATTGTAGATCTCGGTGTAGGTAGGCGAGTGCTCAGCACTGACAAGGTAAGGGATCCCCTCACAGGTTAGGAGGCATAATTGGGGTACAAGGGGTTAAATTTTAGGGTTAAAGCTGAACTCCAGGCAAAGATTTAAAAAAAAAAACACAATTTATTCCAGTTATGTATTCATTGAATACACACTTACTGGAATTCGTAGCTGAGTCCTTCCTGACATCAGCCTGCTGTAATCCTCTGCACAGCTTAGAGAGGGAGGGGCAGAACTCTCAGCCAATCAGGGCCCTGTTGCTTTGCATAGTAATGTCAGTCTAACGCTCTTATATAGGAGGGGTGAGCACATGGATGACCCCATCGGGTGTACTGCTGATTCTTCCTCCTCCAATCATAGGCTGTGGCTGGAGAACTGACCGTGGAAGTAGGAATGAAGCAACCATTTTTTCCTGTAGTCACCCATGGGTGAGGACCATGTCTGTGTTTTTGGTGGTGGGGGGGGATGAAGTGTGCGCACAGAGGATAGTCGCAGCTATAAAAGTGAGGTAGGGTATATAACTAAGAACCTGAGATTACGTTTTTGCCTGGAGTTTAAAGGGAAATATTGGAGTTAGACCAGGGAGAAGCCTTTCTTGTCAATGGTTGATGGTTTTAAGGTTGGGTTATTTTTTTTTACACGTGATCATTGCCGAACGCTCCGAGCTGCCGAAAATCCAGCCCAAAATTTAATTCAATTTTTTCTCAAAGGTCTTCATTAAACATGCAATCGTCCCATTGATCATATGGCTGATGACTGGTTGGTGTGGTCACATGGTGGCAGGGAATCTTGACTGTCTGGTGTGGTCACATGGTGGCAGGGAATCTGGACCGTCTGGTGTGGTCACATGGTGGCAGGGAATCTGGACTGTCTGGTGTGGTCACATGGTGGCAGGGAATCTGGACTGTCTGGTGTGGTCACATGGTGGCAGGGAATCTTGACTGTCTGGTGTGGTCACATGGTGGCAGGGAATCTGGACTGTCTGGTGTGGTCACATGGTGGCAGGGAATCTGGACTGTCTGGTGTGGTCACATGGTGGCAGGGAATCTGACTGTCCTGGTGTGGTCACATGGTGGCAGGGAATCTTGACTGTCTGGTGCGGTCACATGGTGGCAGGGAATCTTGACTGTCTGGTGTGGTCACATGGTGGCAGGGAATCTTGACTGTCTGGTGTGGTCACATGGTGGCAGGGAATCTTGACTGTCTGGTGTGGTCACATGGTGGCAGGGAATCTTGACTGGCTGGTGTGGTCACATGGTGGCAGGGAATCTTGACTGTCTGGTGTGGTCACATGGGGGCAGGGAATCTTGACTGTCTGGTGTGGTCACATGGTGGCAGGGAATCTTTCACTCCCTGTCTGGTGTGGTCCATGGTGGCACAAAAACTTTTACCGTAAAATACATGTGTCAATGGGTGGCAGGGAATCACAGGGAATCTTGACCGTCTGGTGTGGTCGTGGTGCACTAAATGACCTCTGGTGTGGTCACATGGTGGCAGGGAATCTGACTGTCTGGTGTGGTCACATGGTGGCAGGGAATCTGACTGTCTGGTGTGGCCATGGTGGCAGAGGAATCTGACTGTCTGTGGGTCACAGGGCTGGCAGGGAATCTTGACTGGCTGGTGTGGTCACAAGGGTGGCAGGAATCTTGGACTGTCTGGTGGTCACATGGTGGCAGGGAATCTGGACTGTCTGGTGTGGTCACATGGTGCAGGGATCTGGACTGTCTGGTGTGGTCACATGGTGGCAGGGAATCTGGACTGTCTGGTGTGGTCACATGGTGGCAGGGAATCTGGACTGTCTGGTGTGGTCACAGGGTGGCAGGGAATCTTGACTGTCTGGTGGTCACATGGTGGCAGGGAATCTGGACTGTTCTGAGGGGTCTGGTGTGGTCACATGGTGGCACAAGGGGAATCTTGACTGTCTGGTGTGGTCACATGGTGGCAGGGAATCTTGACCGTCTGGTGTGGTCACATGGTGGCAGGGAATCCTGACCATCTGGTGTGGTCACACATGGTGGCAGGGAATCTTGACTGTCTGGTGTGGTCACATGGTGGCAGGGAATCCTGACTGGTGCGGTCACATGGTGGCAGGGACCTGACAGTCTGGTGTGGTCACATGGTGGCAGGGAATCTTGTGTTAGGGGACTTGGAGTGTGCACAGGGCTCCTTCTATTAACTCCTTCTCTTAAAGCTGAACTCCGGGAACAAAAAACGTTTACTAAAATACATTCCTCAATTGTCACACAGGATATAAATCCACTTCGTGTGCACTAAATGCCTTTGTGAACCCAGTTATTACCTTGTAAACGTAGACGTAACATCATCCCTGTACATAGCCTATGCAGAGAGCAGAGCTGTGGGAGGGACCCATTACAGGCTGCCTATATGAAACTACAGGAGGGGGGCGGAGACAAGACCAGTCCCCCTGCACACTGAGAGAAAGCAGCAGTGAGCGGTCTGTATTACAGGAAGTCTCACTCTGGATTATTGCACAGATCTGGAAGAAATACACAAAGCTCACCGAGAGTGAGAGAATACACATGACTTTTGCATTTAGCCAATAACCGCTTATCCCGGAGTTCAGCTTTAAGGTGGGTTCGCTCATCACTTTAAGGCCAAGGCCACGACACAATATTTTTTGGTTTATCTAAAAATCTAGTGTGCGTGTTTGCAATGGAGCTGATGTTCCTAAGTCATACTGACAGGAACTGCGGGAATGAAATGCTGTCACATGACCCCGCCCGGTCCCCTTTAATACCTACACAGGTCAGTTGCAGGTAATTACACAACAACACTGAGTCATATGTCAGGTCCAACTTTGACCACCTAGAACTACAAAATCCAGCATGTCCAATGCAGAAACACTACAAGAACCAGCATGGTCAATGCAGGGACTTTACAAGAGCAAGCGTGGCTAATGCAGGGAGACTACAACAGCCAGCATTGTCAATGCAGGGACATTATAGGAATCAGCATGATCAATGGGACAATACAAGAGCCAGATGGTCCACTGCAGAGAAGCTACAAGAGCCAGCATGGCCAATGCACAGACACTACAAGAGCCAGCATGGCCAATGCAGAGACACTACGAGAGCGAGCTGGTCCACTGCAGAGACACTACGAGAGCCAGCATGGCCAATGCAGGGACAACTACAAGAGCAAGCTGATCCACTGCAGGAGCTACACAAGAACCAGTGTGGCCACTACTAGAGCCAGCATGGCCAATGCAGGGACACTACAAGAGCAAGCTGGTCCACTGCAGAGAAACTACGAGAGAGCCAGCATGGCCAATGCAGGGACACTACGAGAGCGAGAGCTGGTCCACTGCAGAGACACTACGAGAGCCAGCATGGCCAATGCAGGGATGCTACAAGAGCCAGCTTGCTCACTGTAGGGACATACAAGAACCAGCATACCCAGTGCAGAAACACACTGCAACAGCCAGCATGCTCAATGCAGGGTCACTACAGGAACCAGCATGCCCACTGCAGCAACACTGCAACAGCCAGCATGCTCCATGCTGGGTCACTACAGGAACCAGCATGGTCACTCAAGGGACACTACAAGAACCAGCATGCCCACTACAGGGGGACACTATATGAATCAGCATGTCCACTGCAAAAACACTACAACAGCCAGCATGGTCAGTGCAGGGACACTACAGAAAACAGGCAATTCCACTGCAGGGACTCCACAAGCACATCCCCTCAGCAGGAACCTCTTACACCTTAAAGGGAATCTTTTTTTTAGTCATTTTGTTTTTTTTGAGATACATGTGGATGAATCAGCTTAATAAAAATATTCTTACTGCTTTGTTTTTGTGGTAAAACGTGTTTCTTTCTGCATGGAGTATGGATGTAGACATCCATGGGGGCGGCCATGTCTTCTCATTAGATATGAAGCGTTCCTTTGGGTAGAGTTGGACGTGGAGTGGACATAATCTGCCGTTCCCCTCTCCTAATTCAGGTTAGGTCTGCCTGATGGAAAATAATCAACTCTCTATAAGGCCATCTGAGCTGTCCTTAAAGGGGACCTGTCAGCACAGGAATAGGGGGGCTGCCATGTCTGACTTGTGATGAAGGTGCAAGCTCCTGAGTTGTCACCATTATCCTGGCCTCTTCACTAAATGCGTCTTTGACATGGAACAAGCATGCATCCAGTGAAGCGTCTGGACGGCTGATATACTGACGCGTTTTGCTGGCCAGTGACTCACTAAGTAGTAGATGAAGGGTGGGGATGACAGCTCCAAAGCTTTGAACCTTCTAAAAACAAGTCAGAAGCAGGGGCGGACTGACAACTCATGGGGCCCCCGAGCAATAGGGGATCATGGGGCCCCTGTGTCCTCATCAACACCCAAAAAAGCCTATGAAAAAGCCAATGAAAGGTACCAGGGGCATCTCATGAGGCCCCCTACTGACCCTGGGCCCTCGGGCAGTGCCCAAGTGTTCGAATGGTCAGTCCGCCCCTGGTCAGAAGCACCAGCCTCCCATCTTGATCCATTCCTTGTAACCAAGGAAGCCAATCACATTCCCTGAAATATAAAATGCCCCATCCAAAGGGAGCATGTACACACCTGGTTTGAAATACAACAATTAAAATATGAAACAGCAAAAAAAAAAAAAGTGAAAGTCACATCAAACCTTACAGTGATAACTCAGAACGTGACTCACTGAAATACATTAGAGTTTCCCTTTAAGTCGCCAATGGTAAGGCATGCAGGGGCATGTAGTTCATCAGCCGCTGTAGAGCAATCTACATTTCTGTGTAATCAATGGAAATCTATCCCTGTTTCTCCCATCATTGATCTCTGCCTTTCCAGAAGTACGGCATTACGACATTGGCCATACCTGTGGTGGAACTCTAACCACACAAATGCACGCCTCCATTTTGCTGACTCCCGCGGCCTGCAGTGTATGGTGACTCTGCATTTTGTTGCAGCCCCTTTGGAGAGTGAAAGGGTTAAGGCAGCAGAGAGATATTTGGTAGTGACGGTAAGTCCACGCACTGCAGCCTGGGGAGGAGGGGAAACACATGACACCCAGGTCATGGAGTGGCTGGCGTCGCATGTTACATAACTGAGGGGGAAATGGGTGACATGCAATAAGAAGCTCATTAACAATGTTGTAAGAGGTGAGATAATTCTTCGTAATCTGTGTATGTACAACCTGAACATTCTCATGCTGAATATACCGTGAGTGGATGAGGGAATAATTACTACATGTGAAAAGAAGAGAGACAGAAAGGTAAGCAGTGTTCCGTTAATCCCACCAACTTTCATCCCGCTTATTGGCCTCCAGTGGCCGGTGACGCCTCCATTAACCTCCGGTAATGGAGATATTGCACATTCGTCAATGGGAAATGTTGAGTTTAGTGTCTCTTCTTCTCGGAATCCAGTTTCTGGCCCACAATTCCCTGCATTTTCCCATGTACATCTCACTGGTTGACCATTGAGGGCAGACCCATCCTGAGAACATGACTAAACACCTTGAATGATGATCCATGGATGGACAGGAAATGCTAACTAATGGATGAACTATTGCCTAATTTTTCTGCTACTGAATATCAAATATTCAGTCCTGTAATGTCCACCTGGTGCCACATTCAACCCTCGTCCATAGTAGACAAGAGCCAGTGGAAGAACTTTCCTTGGTCACCTTTGTCCTCCAATGGTCCGTGGTTTGGTTCTTGGCTTTGTACATCACTGTGGACATTGTACAGGACCGTTATGGCTCAATCCATCAAAGTCTTAGTGTATAACTGTCCTCATGTGTCTCATCCACATTCCACCCTTGGCTGCCAGTTTGGCAACTTCTTTCCTTTTAGCACCTGTACTTCATTGATGCCACGATCCGTTGGCATTTGCCGTGTGCCATTGGTATTTTTGCATGTTACTGGGCTCCTCATGACCATAACAATGAAGTCATCTCCTTTGTGTTTTGTGATGATAACACATTTTATTTTCAACTTTTTTTTTGTTTTTGTTTTTTACTGTATCACAGTGAGGTTTCTACACAAGAACCGTTGCGGTGGAGGCGTCGGTGGTCGTGGTTTGTGCAGCCCTCATTGCGGTGGACAATGAGGATAGGGAAATAGAGGGCATCCTGGTATGGAGGTGGTTCCTCTTCTTCCACCGTTACCTGGCTAGACAGCCTGGTCTGCTCGGTAGGACAGCCCTGCTCGTTGAGGCTTTCGCTTCGGCTCTGCCACAGGCAGCTGCGGCGGGATCCATACAGGCGCCCCAGGGAGAAGCGACTGCTGCTGAACGGAATCCTGGGGCTGCCGTTACATATGCTGAGAGCGCTACGGGAGAAAATGGAGGAGCTGCTTATTGTACGATGGCACCTATCACAGTTCTGGCGATAGCCCTGGGTATATCGGCAGGCAGAGTAATTAGAAGACATTCCCACCAGATCCATGAGAACAGCTTCAGAGTAGCTGGGCACCAGCTGCTGGTTGGACCGTATGTGCCACTCCAGCTCGGTGCTATCGATGGTGTTGACTCGAGGCATTCTCCGACACACGGTCCGGTCATCAGCTGGTGTGACCGGTGTAAAGTCAAAGCCAAACAGCTTTTCCACGTGATAATGGACACATGATGTTCGGTACTCGTTCAAGACTCTTAGTGGCCAGGAGAGCGTTAGAAGAGCCGCCACCCAAAATACATAGTGGGAGACGTACCATGGAAGGTTGTCTGGGTCAGAAAATGCCACCATATATTCCTTGAAGTCCACATTTTTTAAGTGCATTCCCTCCCTAGCTTCCATGTAATCATCCAGACCCTCGTTCTCCGTAAAGAATCTTGCCCTCTGAGTCAGATAAGAGTTCTCAGATTCCACGTTTGCAAAGCTAAAGCACTTTGTAAAACGCAGCCGTGTGACCGGATAACTGTCGAGGCCTGACAACTCTTTGGAGACATCCTTTACTCCACAATTGTTGTAGTCAAATTCTGATTCCGCCACGTGGGTGTTGACCCGCTCGTGGTAGACCTGGGTGGTAGTGTAGGCATCTCCATTTCTGTAACGGGTCACCTGCCGAGTCCGACGTACGTAGTGGTAGCTGATGGCCTTCCACCAAATACATGGTGTGGCTTGCTGCATCCTCTGCACGCGCTCCTGCACGCTCTCTAGGTCTACCTTATACTGCATTTCATTTCGTGTGTAGCAGTGCCAACATTCCACCAGGTAGACCACATACAGCATAACCAGGAAGGCCAGGGGGATGTAGACGTAGCCATTGGAGCAGGGACTGTCATGATACATCATGGAGTTGCCTTTGTAGGCGCTGTCGAAGGTCAAGCGGGTGACTTTGGTAACGTGACACACAGGTCATGGCACCCATGCAGCTGTAGATGAGGAGCGACAGAAGTAGGCATTTCCAGTGGGACTCCCGGCACAGAGACTTGCTGAATGACTGCTTCACCGGCCTTTGCTGCAGAGACAAGAAACAAAAGAAGACTTTAAAAATCTCATCATTTAGAATGATTGCTTTACTAGACATGTGTGGTTCGTGTATGTCGGCTATAGATGGGTCGAAAATCGGCCTACTTTTCGGCCGAAAAAAAATCGGCTGATTTTCGCACCGTTAGGGGGTTAATTGGTCAGCCGTTTTTTGGGGTTTTGGCACATTTTTTTTGTTGTGTTTGTCATGTTGGAAATTTGCAGCCGATTTTGACGATTGGCTGATTTCCCCGGCAATGAGGAGCAAATCAGCCAATCGTTTTACCGATACAAAATCTGCGCATGAGCCATGACCTGCAAGGTTGCCATATTGTATAATGTTTCTGAAAGGAAGAAGAAGGAGAAGAAGAAAGAGAAGAAGAAGGAGAAGAAAGAAGAGGAAGAAGAAGGAGAAGAAGAAGGAGAGGAAGAAAGAGAAGAAGAAAGAGAAGAGGTAGGAGAAGAAGAAGGCGAAGAAGAAGGAGAAGAAAGAAGAAGGAGAAGGAGAAGAAGAAAGAGAAGAAGAAAGAGAAGCAGAAGGAGAAGAAGAAGGAGAAGAAGAAGGAGAAGAAAAGTAGAAAAAGAAGAAAAAAAGAAGAAAAAAAGAAGAGGAAAAAGAAGAAGCCGTGATCTGCAAGGTTGCCATATTGTATATTGTTTCTGAAAGGAAGAAGAAGAAGGAGAAGCAGAAAGAGAAGAAGAAGGAGAAGAAAGAAGAAGAAGAAAGAGAAGAAGAAGGAGAAGAAAAAGAAGGAGAAGAAAAAGAAGAAGGAAATGAAGAGGAAGAAAAAAGAAGAAGAAAAAGAAGAAGTAGAAAAAAGAGAAGCAGAAGAAGAAGGAGAAGATAAAGAAGAAGGAGAAAAAGAAGAAGGAGAAGAGGAAAGAGAAGAGGAAGGAGAGGAAAAAGAAGAAGAAGAATAAGAAGCAGAAGAAGAAAAAAAGAAAAAGAAAAAAGAAGAGAAGAAGTAAGGAGAAGAAGAAGAAAAAGAGAAGAAGAAGAAAAAGAAGGAGAAGAAGAAATAGAAGAAGGAGAAAAAAAGAAGAAGAGGAAGAAGAAGAAAGAGAAGAAGAGAAAAAAGAAGAAGAAAAAGGAGAAGAAGAAAGAGAAGAAGAAGAAAAAAAAGAAGAAAAAATCAATCTGAAACAAAACAAATTTTTTCGTTCTGCACATGTCTAGTCTTTCCTGCTACTCTCTAGTCTGCCGTTTTTCCGATCTTAAGTGATAGGATGTAGTAGGAGCACAGTGGGGGAAGGGGGCAGGTCCAGCTCATTGCCGGGAGCCAGTGACAAAAAGAACATAATACATAACCAAATTTTTTGGTAAAATATAAAAGATGATGTTACGCCGAGTATATAGATACCAAACATGTCACTCTTTAAAATTCAAGTCTTTACAGATTACCACTTTAGATTTACAGAGGAGGTCCGGTGCTGGAATGATTGCCCATGATCTGACATTCGCGACGATAGCTGTGGGCCGATCGCTGTTTGCGCGTGGGACCGATATGTACATTCGACTTTGCACGCAAGCACGGCGAGATGGGGACACTTTAATTTTTTTTTTTTTTAATTATTCTTTTTTTTAATCACATTTATTGCTGTCAGAAGGAATGTAAACATCCCCTGTGACAGCAATAGACACGTGGCAGGTACTCTTTATGGAGAGATCTGGGGGTCTATAAGACCCCAAATCCCTCCTCTGCACCTGAACGCACCTGAAGTCACACCAAGATCAGTGTTTTTGAATGCTTTCAGATTTTTAAAAATTGCGCCGATAGTTTCCGAGTAAACTGGAAGTATTGTCAGGTCATCGGTATACTATAAGGGAGAGCCAATAAAAGGCGATTTGGCCAGTGGGATCCCAAGAGAGCTGCGGAAGGTGGGGGAGGGGCATCCCCTCCCGCTGCTTATACAAGCGATCAAGTGGCTAGTTATAGGCATCCTTGTCTAATAGAGGCTGCCTTCCGCCATTGCTATTGGAGGGTGATGGAAGGCATCCTTGTCTAATAGAGGCTGCCTTCCGCCATTGCTATTGGAGGGTGATGGAAGGCATCCTTGTCTAATAGAGGCTGCCTTCCGCCATTGCTATTGGAGGGTGATGGAAGGCAGTCTTGTCTAATAGAGGCTGCCTTCCGCCATTGCTATTGGAGGGTGATGGAAGGCATCTTTGTCTAATGGAAGCTGCCTTTCGCCATTGCTATTGGAGGGTGATGGAAGGCATCCTTATCTAATGGAGGCTGCCTTCTGCCATTGCTATTGGAGGGTGATGGAAGGCATCTTTGTCTAATGGAGACTGCCTTTCGCCATTGCTATTGGAGGGCAATGGAAGGCATCCTTATCTAATGGAGGCTGCCTTCCGCCATTGCTATTGGAGGGTGATGGAAGGTGGCATTATCTAATGGAGGCTGCCTTCTGCCATTGCTATTGGAGGGTGATGGAAGGCATCTTTGTCTAATGGTGGCTGCCTTCCGCCATTGCTATTGGAGGGTGATGGAAGGCATCTTTGTCTAATGGTGGCTGCCTTCCGCCATTGCTATTGGAGGGTGATGGAAGGCGGCATTATCTAATGGTGGGTGCCTTCTGCCATTGCTATTAGAGGGTGATGGAAGGCATCTTTGTCTAATGGAGGTTGCCTTCTGCCATTGCTATTGGAGGGTGATGGAAGGCATCTTTGTCTAATGGAGGCTGCCTTTCACCATTGCTATTGGAGGGTGATGGAAGGCATCTTTGTCTAATGGTGGCTGCCTTCCGCCATTGCTATTGGAGGGTGATGGAAAGCATCTTTGTCTAATTGAGGCTGCCTTCCACCACTTTTATTGGAGGGTGATGGAAGGCAGTCTTGTCTAATGAAGGCTTCCTTCCGCCATTGCTATTGGAGGGTGATGAAAGGCTTCCTTATCTAATGTAGACTGCCTTATACCATTGCTATATAAGAGTGATGGAAGGCATCCTTATCTAATGAGGCTGCCTTCCGCCATTGCTATTGGAGGGTTATGGAAGGCAGGTATATCTAATCGAGGTTGCCTGTTGTCACTGCTATTGGAGGGTGATGGAAAGCGGCATTATCTATTGGAGGCTGCCTTCGGCCAATGTTATTGGAGGGTGATTGAATGCAGCCTTATCTAAAGAAGGCTGCCTTCCACCATTGCTATTGGAGGGCCATGGAAGGCAACCTTATCTAATGGAGGCCCTGGGTCACATTGTGAAGATCGAGATGAGGTTTCAGTAAAGCTGGGAATTTCCCAGGGATCTTTGCTTTCACTTCCACTAATGATCAGTAGCCAGCAGGACTGACTCCCAATCCTGGGACCAGTGTGACAGCCGATCACAAGATCATCCTTCCTGCCCCCCGGGGGTTCAGAACTTTTTTTTAGGGAACAGTGGGAAGGGTGGGTCGGAAAAGATGAAACTGTCACTTTTTATGGGTTGTTAGGCAGGTGAATTTATATGAAGTTACTGCTTGAACTGCACAACCAGGAACCTTTGGCTCTCGTTATCCGCAGCCTGCCTGGCCTGAGCTGCCTGCCCACCAGCATGCAGGAAAACCACAAATCCTTATCTGTCAGTTGTGAAGAGGTTCAATGTAGGCTGGAAACATATACAGGAGAGCTAAGACTTTGCCCAGTGCACATATAATACTCTGGATTCATCTCCACATACAACCACCCGGATCCTGATATGATACCACTGAAAATATGAAGGGCGCAGGGAGAATCATTCTGCGTTCAATTCCTTAATTACTCTGCTTAGTCCCGGCCTGTAATCCAGCCTGTAATCCATTAAAATGGTTTAGGATTAACGAGAGGATTGAGTGGATGTGTAAAACAGGCAGATGTGAGGCCAATCGCTCACACATATCAGGACATGCGGTGTATGAATCCAGCAGGTGACCAGATAGGAGAAGACCACATCGGATTGGATATAGCAATGCCAGCAGGTGACCAGATAGGAGAAAACCACATCTGATTGGATATAGCAACGCCAGCAGGTGACCAGATAGGAGAAGACCACATCGGATTGGATGTAGCAATGCCAGCTGGTGACCGGATAGGAGAAGACCACTTCTGATTGGATATAGCAATGCCAGCAGGTGACCAGATAGGAGAAGACCACATCTGATTGGATGTAGCAACACCAGCTGGTGACCAGATAGGAGAAGACCACATCGCATTGGATATAGCAACCAGATGCTGGAGATAGAAGACCACTTCTGATTGGATATAGCAATGCCAGCAGGTGACCAGATAGGAGAAGACCACATCTGATTGGATATAGCAACGCCAGCTGGTGACCAGATAGGAGAAGACCACTTCTGATTGGATATAGCAACGCCAGCTGGTGACCAGATAGGAGAAGACCACATCTGATTGGATATAGCAATGCCAGCAGGTGACCAGATAGGAGAAGACCACATCTGATTGGATATAGCAACGCCAGCTGGTGACCAGATAGGAGAAGACCACTTCTGATTGGATATAGCAACACCAGCTGGTGACCAGATAGGAGATAGCCACATCTGATTGGATATAGCAACGCCAGCTGGTGACCAGATAGGAGAAGACCACTTCTGATTGGATATAGCAATCCAGCTGGTGACCAGATAGGAGAAGACCACTTCTGATTGGATATAGCAACACCAGCTGGTGACCAGATAGGAGATAGCCACATCTGATTGGATATAGCAATGCCAGCGGGTGACTAGATAGGAGAAGATCACATCTGATTGGATATAACAATGTCAGCAGGTGACCAGATAGGAGATGGCCGCATCTGATTGGATATTGCAATGCCAGCAGGTGACCAGATAGGAGATGGCCGCATCTGATTGGATATTGCAATGCCAGCAGGTGACCGGATAGGAGATGGCCGCATCTGATTGAATATAGCAACACCAGCAGGTGATAGAGGGGAAACGGATTGAATATATGAACGTCTGCATCTCATTGGATACATGAATGCCAGCAGGTGCTCTGAAGAGGAGGCGGCCACTTCTGATTGGCTGTGTAACCTTTTACTTTACTTTCTCCAGCAGTTCTGTTTCCCACCATCTCTGCTGGGTGTTCTCCCTGTGCCTGTGTGGGTTTCCTCTGGGTACTCCGGTTTCCTCCCACACTCCAAAGACATGCTGGTAGGTGAATTGGCTCCTGTCTACATTGTCCCTAGTATGTATGAATGTGAGTTAGGGACCTTAGATTGTACGCTCCTCGGGGGCGGGGACTGATGTGAACATACAATATATATGTAAAGCACTGCGTACATTGACGGTGCTATATAAGTACCTGAAATAAATAAATAAATATAGCAACTCAGTACATCACTTATACCTATAACGCCTAACGGTGGACACATTGGGAGCGATTTTATATGTATATGACCGTTTTATCGATCAGCTTAGGAGTCTGTGAAACGTTCTTTGAACGAATGTCATGAGCACTGCTCCAGACTGCTTTAAATTTCCCTGTATTTTCTGCAGTGCTATGACTTCCTATGATCGGCAGCTCCACCTAGTGCCCAAAACGCAGTATATGTTTCTATTGACTTCATTCAGAAAAATATAAGGCATTGTGGCCACTAGATGGCGCTGACGATCATAGGAAGTCATAGATTAGAGAAGGTACAGGGAAATATCATGCATCCTGGAGGAATGTTTTCTAAATAGACCCCTAACTGCCCAGGAGAAAAATACGATCGGAAGATAAGGCACCAAAGCGCTAATTGATTTGTTTGATGCCATCGGGCCATAGGCTTCAGATCGATCGAAAACAAGTCTGGGATGGAATATTAAGAAATGAACGACCTCTTCCGATCTTTTGTGATGTCGTGTAATATAAAAGGCCTAATGCACACGAACGAGCAAAAATGCTCAAGTGTAAAAGCTTCCTGCACCCAGGGAGCCGCAAGTGGTGCGAAAAGATTGTTCGATGCTCCATATGTGTAACAATCATATTGATCTACAGTTGCAAGAAAAAGTATGTGAACCCCTTGGGATTACGTGGAGTTTTGCATGAATTGGGCATAAAATGTGCTCTGAACGTCATCTAAGTCACAACAATAGAAGAACACAGTCTGCTGAACATAATACTACACAAACATTAGATGTTGCCATGGTTTAATTGCACATAACATGTAAACATTCATAGTGCAGGGAGGAAAAAGTATGTGAGGCCCTAGCTTAATGACTTCTCCCAGAGCTAATTGGAGCCAGGAGTGAGCCAACCTTGACTCCAATCAGTGTGATGATATTGGATGTGTTGCTGACAGCTGTCCTGCCCTTAAAAAACACACACCTGTTTTGGGTTTACTGGTTCCAAGAAGCACTGTCTGATGTGAACCATGCCTCGCAGAAAAGAGCTCTCTCAGAAGACCTACGATCAAGAATTGTTGACTTGCATGAAGCTGGAAAGGGTTACAAAAGTATCTCCTTGAGCCTTGATGTTCATGTGTCCACGGTAAGACAGACTGTCTACAAATGGAGAAAGTTTAGCACTGTTGCTACTCTCCCTAGGCGTGGTCGTCCTGTAAAAATGACTGCAAGAGCACAGCGCAGAATGCTGCATGAGGTAAAGAAGAATCCCAGAGTGTCAGCTAAAGACCTACAGAAATCTCTGGCACATGCTAACATTTTTGTTGACACATCTACAATAAGGAAACCATTAAACAAGAATGGAGTACATGGGAGGACACCACGGAGGAAGCCATTGCTGTCCAAAAAGAAGATTGCAGCACCTTTGAAGTTTGCAAAAGAGCACCTGGATGTTCCACAGCACTACTGGCAAAATATACTGTGGACAGATGAAACCAAGATTGAGTTGTTTGGGAAGAACACACAACACTATGTGTGGAGAAAAAAAGGCACAGCACACCAACATCAAAACCTCATCCCCACTGTGAAACATGGCGGAGGGAGCATCATGGTTTGGGGCTGCTTTGCTGCCTCAGGTCCTGGACGGATTGTTGTCATTGATGGGAAAATGAATTCCAGAGTTTATCAAGACATTTTGTAGGAAAATGTACGACCATCTGTCCGCCAACTGAAGCTCCGCAGAGGATGAGTGATGCAGCAGGACAATGACCCAAAGCATACAAGTCATTCAACAAAACAATGGCTGCAACAGCACAGAATACACCTTCTGGAGTGGCCCAGTCAGAGTCCTGACCTCAACCCCATTGAAATGCTGTGGCATGACCTTAAGAGAGCGATTCACACCAGACATCCCAAGAATATTGCTACACTGAAACAGTTTTGTGAAGAGGAGTGGTCCAAAATGACTCCAGATCGTTGTGCAGGTCTGATCTGCAACTACAGGAAACGTTTGGTTGAGGTTATTGCTGCCAAAGGAGGGTCAACCAGTTATTAGGTCCAAAGGTTCACATACTTTTTCCTCCCTGCACTGTGAATGTTTACATGTTATGTGCAATTAAACCATGGCAACATCTAATGTTTGTGTAGTATTATGTTCAGCAGACTGTGTTCTTCTATTGGTGTGACTTAGATGACGTTCACAGCACATTTTATGCCCAATTCATGCAAAACTCCACGTAATCCCAATATATTCCTCCAAATCGATTTCCAGTTCAGACCGATTAGCATAAGTTCTGTAAAATTGATCATTTTTGCTTGAAATCAATCATTGACACAGTAGGGGGTGAAAAAAAAGTGCAGTTCTCTTCATCCTAAGTGTTCCTTTGTTGTGTACGATTTGGGGCAAAGTGTTACTAAACCCCCAACAGTACAATCAGTCTGTAGATGCAGTAAAGCATGCTTGTTATACTCACTGTGGAACCTAAGGGGTTAATCCTCTGCATTGTGTAAAAAGGCTGTTTGATCCTGTCTTCTCTGATCCTCCCCTTCTTACAGTGTCCCCCCTCTTATCTCCTGATAAGGTATATGATGTGGAGACGCTCTGCACATGCTCAGTTTGGTGTGTATTGTTAGAGAGGTTTTTTTTCTTTCTTGAGAGAGTGCATGTGATCAGCACAGGGCCAATCAGCACTGTCCAGACAGAAGTCAGGGGTCCTGCATCCTCCTAAAGCAGAATGAAAACTCCTCCTACAAGCTGTAACCAGTGCTGTGCTGGACATTGATAGAAGTCACAAGACTGCTCTATACTGCTGATGGGAAAATGTATTTATCAGTTTATATTTACTAAAATAATTGCATTTCCATGTTCTGTGTACAGTGGGAGAGCAGATATAGTGAATGCGGGGTCCGGGGAGAGCGGATATAGTGAATGCAGGGTCCGGGGAGAGCGGATATAGTGAATGCGGGGTCTGGGGAGAGCGGATATAGTGAATGCGGGGTCCGGGGAGAGCGGATATAGTGAATGCAGGGTCCGGGAGAGCGGATATAGTGAATGCAGGGTCCGGAGAGAGCGGATATAGTGAATGCAGGGTCTGGGGAGACCAGATATAGTGAATGCAGGGTCCGGGGAGAGCGGATATAGTGAATGCAGGGTCTGGGGAGAGCGGATTTAGTGAATGCGGGGTCCGGGGAGAGCGGATATAGTGAATGCGGCGGGGTCCGGGGAGAGTGGATATAGTGAATGCGGGGTCCCGGGAGAGCGGATATAGTGAATGTGGGGTCCGTGGAGAGCGGATATAGTGAATGCGGGGTCTGGGGGAGAGCAGATATAGTGAATGCAGGGTCCGGGAGAGCGGATATAGTGAATGCGGAGTCCGGGGAGAGGGGATATAGTGAATGCGGGGTCCGGGGAGAGGGGATATAGGGAATGCGGGGTCCGGGGAGAGCGGATATAGTGAATGCGGGGTCCCGGGAGAGCGGATATAGTGAATGTGGGGTCCGTGGAGAGCGGATATAGTGAATGCGGGGTCTGGGGGAGAGCAGATATAGTGAATGCGGGGTCCGGGGAGAGCGGATATAGTGAATGCGGGGTCCGGGAAGAGCGGATATAGTGAATGCGGGGTCCGGGGAGAGGGGATATAGTGAATGCGGGGTCCGGGGAGAGGGGATATAGGGAATGCGGGGTCCGGGGAGAGCGAATATAGTGAATGCGGGGTCCGGGGAGAGCGGATATAGTGAACGCGGGGTCTGGGGTTTAGTAACACTTGAAATGTTACATTTATATATGTAGCCAGTTGCTTGGATTGTGAGAGAAACACTGGCTGCAGCTGATCTCTGAAGCGGCTTCCCTGCGGTACTGAACTAGTTAACAGCTATATATCAGCCAGAGGAGGGCGCTGGTGAGCAGGAAGAGTTCAATAGTCTGAGTCAGGAAGCACTGCATTGTGGGAAGTGTAGTCCAGAGGAGAGAGACTCTTCTGTGTAGACAAGAGCTTTTGAACTGCATTTCCCAGGGAGAGATTGCCAGAAGGAGGGGAAGAGCTGCGTTTTCTGTGGCCATGAGGGTGACCAGCAAATGCAGATTGCGTTCATCCACCATCATCGCACTAATATCTGACTTCCCTTTTAAATCTGAGCAGCTCCAAGTCACATGATAAATGGTAAATGATACATTGTTGCATGTTCATGTTGGTTGCTCCCTCTGCATGCTGTGTTCTCTGCCATGTGATCAGTGGTCAGGTAAGACACGCCTCCCAACATGGACACCTCGGTGCTCATGTGACATGCGTTGTGGGCGGTGCTCTGAATAGTCGACTTACACCCGGGTTACACCAATACGACAGAAATCGTTCAACTTCCAGTGAAGTCGCATGTTTTGAAAGTCGGATGTCCGGTGCGACTTTCATGACAACTGCGGCTTGCAGGACACAGATGTGTACAGAAGGGTGGCCACCTCGTCCCTTTAACCACTTGCCATTTTTTGCGTTACGGCGCTCTGTTACTTTAACTGACGGTCATGCAACGCTGCACCCAAATGTAATTTACATCCTTTTTCCCCCCAAAAAATAGAGCTTTCTTTCGGTGGTATTTGATCACCTGTGCATTTATTTATATATTTTCAGATAAAATTGTATTAATTATAAAATTATATGACGTGTATTTTATTTATATAAAAAAAAAAACAGATCGACAACTTTGAGAAACAAACAATATTTTTGACTTTTTGCTATTAAACATGTCCAGTAAAATTTAAAAAAAAAAATCAAATTTTGTCATAAATTTAGGCCAAAATGTATTCTTCTCGGTGTCTTTGCTAAAAAAAAATCCCAATACGTGTAAATTCATTGGTTTACGTGAAAGTTATAGCGTCTACAAATGATGGTATAGAGACTGGGATTTTTTTTTTTTACTAGTAATCAGCGACTTATAGCGGGACTGCAGCGGGCATTCTGACACTGCGGGGGGGGAACTGAATTGGTGTCACTGACATCCCCAGTGACACCAATACAGTGATTAGTGCTAATAAAAAGCGCTGACGCTATACTAATGGCACTGGCCAGGAAGTGGTTAACATCTGGGGTGATCAAAAGGTTAACTGTGTGCTTTGTGTTTGTGCTTCATTGTAAGCACACTGCTTTGTGTGGCAGTGTTATGCAGAGCCATACAAAGCAGTGTGCAGTAGCTGACAGGGGAGAGATCTGTAATGTTTACTTACAGTCCTCTCCTTCTGTCGGTAATCACCCTCGGCCACCGGGTGCCGGCGATTAATCACTGGCCGGGGCCCGGTGATTGACAGCCGAAGCCGCAAATGGGCGCTCGCACATGTCCTCTAGCCAGAAATGCAGAATCATGTATATGTGATTTTGCGCACCCGTGCCTCCCTGTAGCAGTAATACTGCTATAGGGTGGACGGGAAGCGGTTAAACCCAAACGCATATTAATGACACGGGTTCTGAGGTCAATTTAATGCAGATAAAGCACCAGGCGAGTTTAATCACCACCTTATTCAGCCCCAGAAACCGATGTCATTAATATGTGTTCAAGTTTAACCCCTTGGCGTCAGCGCCTCCCGGCCCTTCATCCACTTCCAGTCCGGACACTTTCCCCCCTTCCAGTCCGGACACTTTCCCCCCTTCCAGTCCGGACACTTTCCCCTCTTCCAGTCCGGACACTTTCACCCCCTTCCAGTCCGGACACTTTCCCCTCTTCCAGTCCGGACACTTTCCCTCTTCCAGTCCGGACACTTTCACCCCCTTCCAGTCCGGACACTTTCACCCCCTTCCAGTCCGGACACTTTCACCCCCTTCCAGTCCGGACACTTTCACCCCCTTCCAGTCCGGACACTTTCCCCCCCTTCCAGTCCGGACACTTTCCCCCCCTTCCAGTCCGGACACTTTCATCCCCTTCCAGTCCGGACACTTTCATCCCCTTCCAGTCCGGACACTTTCCCCCCCTTCCAGTCCGGACACTTTCCCCCCCCTTCCAGTCCGGACACTTTCACCCCCTTCCAGTCCGGACACTTTCACCCCCTTCCAGTCCGGACACTTTCATCCCCTTCCAGTCCGGACACTTTCATCCCCTTCCAGTCCGGACACTTTCATCCCCTTCCAGTCCGGACACTTTCCCCCCCTTCCAGTCCGGACACTTTCCCCCCCCTTCCAGTCCGGACACTTTCCCCCCCCTTCCAGTCCGGACACTTTCCCCCCCCTTCCAGTCCGGACACTTTCCCCCCCCTTCCAGTCCGGACACTTTCCCCCCCCTTCCAGTCCGGACACTTTCCCCCCCCTTCCAGTCCGGACACTTTCCCCCCCCTTCCAGTCCGGACACTTTCCCCCCCCTTCCAGTCCGGACACTTTCCCCCCCCTTCCAGTCCGGACACTTTCATCCCCTTCCAGTCCGGACACTTTCCCCCCTTCCAGTCCGGACACTTTCACCCCCTTCCAGTCCGGACACTTTCACCCCCTTCCAGACCGGACACTTTTATTTTATTTTTAAAATTTATTTTATCTTTTTAGTAAAAAAAAAATAACCCAAATTAGTTTATAACCAAAAATTATAATTTTAAAAAATATTTTTTACATTTTTATTTTTTTTTTATATTGTTTTTTTTTTTTACATACTGTCACCCTAGCAGTACAGTGACACTGTACTACTTGTGGGGGGTGATGAAGATTTTTTTTTTTTTTTATACTGATTGATTTTACACTCATAAAGGCTGTAAAAGCAATCATTTCTCCTTCTCTCTGGCTGCATTCTTGCAGCCATTGAGAAATACTGTGAGAGCTGTGATTGGTCACAGCTTGTCACATGGTACAAGGCTGTTGTGAATAGCCCTGTACCATGTGATCTCTGTGATCATTCACAGATTTCACACGTAGTAAGCAATGATGTCAGAAGTGACATCTTGCTTACTACTCTTCATGTGATCACTGATTTGCCAATTAGTGATCACATGATCGGGACCTCACACAGAGGTCCCGTACAACGATTGGTGTTCCACTGTGTCCGGAGGACATAGCTGGCACCGGGTTATGAATCTGTGCGCTCCCAGGGCGCGCACACAAGCGGGGTGCGGGGAGGCCATTTATAAACGTCCACCCACCCCTGCACTGCCACCGTCTGGCCGTTTATATACAATGGTCAGAGGGGAGGTGGTTAAGGATTTCAGAAGCCGGGGGTTTTAGGGTCATGTGACCGCTGTTATTTGCCATTACAGCGGTCACATGATCGGGAAAGGTCCCGATTGAAAGAGGAGATCTGGATCTTGTCGTGAGTACCCGGACATGTGTGCTGGGAGCGTGAAGGGCGCGCGCTCTCAGCACATATGTTTTTCTTAATTGCACGCAAATGTGCGGCCCGCTCGACATCTAGGCCCAGACACATTAGCGTGCGGCCGGCGCCAGGACGTTAAAGGGATGAGGTGGCCTCCCTAGTCTACAGCGCCTTGTAAAAGTATTCCTACCCCTTGAAATGTTCCACATGTTGTCATGTTACAACCAGACACGTCAATGTATTTCATTGATGTCGGGGGCCCTGTTCACACTAGCAGCATGCACTGCTGCGCTGTCGTTGGGGTCTGATGTAGAGGCTGTGGTGCCGATGTGCATCACACTGGAAAGTTATTGATATGTCAGAAAGTTCTGTTGGCTGCAGTGTGGTGCTGAGCTGCACCGTATGTCTTCCCAAAGGGCTTTGGGCCTCATTCACATGGACATTTCCAGGCATAAAAAATGCCAATTATAAAATTTCCAGTGTTTTCCAATGTCCTAGATCAGGGGTCTTCACACTTTCCAAAAAAAGGGCCAGTTTAGTGTCTTTCAGACATTAGGAGGGCGAGACTGTTGTCAGAGGGAGTAGAACATGCCCTGGTAGCAGTAAACCAATGCCCCATCATTGGCATCAGTGGGATGAATACTTCTCCATTGATGGTGTCAGTTGGAGGAAAGCTGCCCTGCTTATGTCAGTGGAGGGAAAAGAGCCCCATCATTGGTATCAGTGGGAGGAATAGTGCCCCATCATTGGTATCATTGGGAGGAATAGTACCCCATCATTGGTGTCAGTGGGAGGAATAGTGCCCCATCATTGGTGTCAGTGGGAGGAATAGTGCCCCATCATTGGTATCAGTGGGAGGAATAGTGCCCCATCATTGGTGTCATTGGGAGGAATAGTGGCCCATCATTGGTGTCAGTGGGAGGAATAGTGCCCCATCATTGGTGTCAGTGGAAGGAATAGTGCCCCATCATTGGTGTCAGTGGGAGGAATAGTGCCCTATCATTGGTATCAGTGGGAGGAATAGTGCCCCATCATTGGTGTCAGTGGGAGGAATAGTGCCCCATCATTGGTATCATTGGGAGGAATAGTGCCTCATCATTGGTATCATCCCCATTTGGGTCAGGGGAATAGTGCCCCATCATTGGTGTCAGTGGGAGTAATAGTGCCCCATCATTGGTGTCAGTGGGAGTAATAGTGCCCCATCATTGGTCATCCCCATTGGTGTCAGGGGAGAATAGTGCCCCATCATTGGTGTCAGTGGGAGGAATAGTGCCCCATCGTTGGTGTCAGTGGGAGGAATAGTGCCCCATCGTTGGTATCAGTGGGAGGAATAGTGCCCCATCGTTGGTATCATTGGGAGGAATAGTGCCCCATCGTTGGTATCAGTGGGAGGAATAGTGCCCCATCGTTGGTATCAGTGGGAGGAATAGTGCCCCATCGTTGGTATCAGTGGGAGGAATAGTGCCCCATCATTGGTGTCAGTGGGAGGAATAGTGCCCCATCATTGGTATCATTGGGAGGAATAGTGCCCCATCATTGGTGTCTTTGGGAGGAATAGTGCCCCATCATTGGTGTCAGTGGGAGGAATAGTGCCCCATCATTGGTATCAGTAGTGGGTATCAGGGGAGGAATAGTGCCCCATTGGTATCAGCGGGAGGAATGTGCCCCATCATTGGTATCAGTGGGAGGAATAGTGCCCCATCATTGGTGTCAGTGGGAGGAATAGTGCCCCATCATTGGTGTCAGTGGGAGGAATAGTGCCCCATCACTGGTAGTGCCCCATCATTGGTGTCTGGGAGGAATAGTGCCCCATCATTGGTGTCAGGGGAGGAATAGTGCCCCATCATTGGTGTCATTGGTAGTGCCCCATCAGCGGGAGGAATAGTGCCCCATCATCACTGGTAGTCATCATTGGTGTCAGTGGGAGGAATAGTGCCCCATCATTGGTGTCAGTGGGAGGAATAGTGCCCCATCATTGGTGTCAGTAGGAGGAATAGTGCCCCATCATTGGTGTCAGTGGGAGGAATAGGCCCCATCACTGAATGGGAGGAATAGTGCCCCATCATTGGTGTCAGTGGGAGGAATAGTGCCCCATCATTGGTGTCAGTGGGAGGAATAGTGCCCCATCATTGGTGTCAGTGGGAGGAATAGTGCCCCATCATTGGTGTCAGTGGGAGGAATAGTGCCCCATCATTGGTGTCAGTGGGAGGAATAGTGCCCCATCATTGGTGTCAGTGGGAGGAATAGTGCCCCATGGTGTCAGTGGGAGGAATAGTGCCCCATCGTTGGTGTCAGTGGGAGGAATAGTGCCCCATCATCATTGGTATCATTGGGAGGAATAGTGCCCCCATCATCATTGGTATCATTGGGAGGATAGTGCCCCATCATTGGTGTCAGTGGGAGTAATAGTGCCCCATCATAGGTATCATTGGGAGGAATAGTGCCCCATCGTTGGTAGTCAGTGGGAGTAAAATAGTGCCCCATCGTTGGTATCAGTGGGAGGAGGAATAGTGCCCCATCGTTGGTATCAGTGGGAGGAATAGTGCCCCATCGTTGGTGTCAGTGGGAGGAATAGTGCCCATCGTTGGTATCAGTGGGAGGAATAGTGCCCCATCGTTGGTGTCAGTGGGAGGAATAGTGCCCCATCGTTGGTATCAGTGGGAGGAAATAGTGCCCCATCATTGGTATCATTGGGAGGAATCGTGCCCCATCATTGGTGTCAGTGGGAGTAATAGTGCCCCATCATTGGTATCATTGGGAGGAATAGTGCCCCATCATTGGTGTCTTTGGGAGGAATAGTGCCCCATCATTGGTATCAGTGGGAGGAATAGTGCCCCATCATTGGTGTCAGCGGGAGGAATAGTGCCCCATCATTGGTATCAGCGGGAGGAATAGTTCCCCATCATTGGTATCAGTGGGAGGAATAGTGCCCCATCATTGGTGTCAGTGGGAGGAATAGTGCCCCATCATTGGTGTCAGTGGGAGGAATAGTGCCCCATCATTGGTGTCAGTGGGAGGAATAGTGCCCCATCATTGGTGTCAGTGGGAGGAATAGTGCCCCATCACTGGTGTCAATGGGAGGAATAGTGCCCCATCATTGGTGTCAGTGGGAGGAATAGTGCCCCATCATTGGTGTCAGTTGGAGCAATAGTGCCCCATCATTGGTGTCAGTGGGAGGAATAGTGCCCCATCATTGGTGTCAGTGGGAGGAATAGTGCCCCATCACTGGTGTCAGTGGGAGGAATAGTGCCCCATCACTGGTGTCAGTGGGAGGAATAGTGCCTCATGACTGGTGTCAGTGGGAGGAATAGTGCCCCATCGTTGGTGTCAGTGGGAGGAATAGTGCCCCATCGTTGGTGTCAGTGGGAGGAATACTGTCCCATTGTTGGTGTCAGTGGGAGGAATAGCGTCCCATCATTGGTATCAGTGGGAGGAATAGTGCCCCATCATTGGTGTCAGTGGGAGGAATAGTGCCCCATCATTAGCGTCAGTGGGAGGAATAGTGTCCCATCATTGGTATCAGTGGGAGGAATAGTGCCCCATCATTGGTATCAGTGGGAGGAATAGCGTCCGATCATTGGTGTCAGTGGGAGGAATAGCGCCCCATCATTGGTGTCAGTGGGAGGAATAGCGCCCCATCATTGGTGTCAGTGGGAGGAATAGCGCCCCATCATTGGTATCAGTGGGAGGAATAGCGCCCCATCATTGGTGTCAGTGGGAGGAATAGTGCCCCATCATTGGTGTCAGTGGGAGGAATAGTGCCCCATCATTCGTATAAGTGGAAGGAATAGTGTCCCATCATTGGTGTCAGTGGGAGGAATAGTGTCCCATCATTGGTGTCAGTGGGAGGAATAAAGGAATATTGCCTCAAGGGCCATATAAAGGCAAGCAAAGGGCCACATCTGGCCCCCTGACTACAGTTTGGAGAGCACCGCCCTAGATGATGCAGTGGGGCGTCTAGAAGAAGTGAATGGTTTCACACCCCTGTACTCACATTTGCAGAACATGAAACTTCAACGTTCAGGAAATACGACTATTTCCTCTTTTCTTTTTTTTGTACAAATATTAATATTTCCAGATTGTAAACAAAAAAAAATGTTGCTTGTAAATCCTTGGAGTAACAAAACTCAGCGAAGGAAGAATCCGATTTATTACTGCTTTCCGTGTACTGAAACGTACATCGATCTATGTGTACCGAGGAGATGGGTGGGGGCAGGGAAAGGGCATGTGGGTGGAGCAACTCACAGCTAGTACTCCTTAGTTCCGACACTCAGCCCGACTCGCTGCAATATCAACTACGCACACCACGGCCAGGGGCGGACTGACAACCCATGGGGCCCCCGGGCAATAGTGGATCATGGGGCCCCTGTGTCCTTGCCCAAACTCAAAAAAGCCTATGAAAAAGGTACCAGGGGCATCTCATGGGGCCCCCTACTGACCCCGGGCCCTTGGGCAATGCATGAGTTTCCAAATGGTCACGACCACGACTTTATTTCATCTACTTTTTGTGTATAGCATAGATTGGAACGCCTCTGGTGTCACACGCACCACATCTTCTCTCCAACAGCGGGCTCTTTGGGTTTCCACACAAAGTTCTGGTGCTGCAGCCAATCATTGCTCAGCACTGGTGACACATTGCTCCGTAGCCCTGTCTGTGACCCTGGCACCTATCTGTGTCTTCTATGCCCCTGGAAACTCCTGTAGCTCCAGGGTCCTCTGTATTCCTGTGACTGTACTGACCCCTGCACTGCTGTACCTCCAGGGACTGTTACAGCCAGGACCCCACTGTCTCCAGTAGCCCCGGCACTTCTGTGTCCCTGGAGCATTTGTGTCCCCAGTGACCTCTGTGACTCTAGTGAACCCAGTGTCTCCAGGGACTTTTGTGTCTCCAGTGACTCCAGTGTTTCTGGCGACCTTTGTGACTCCAGTGATCCCAATGTCTCCAGGAACCTTTGTATCTCCAGGGAGGCATTTGTGTCTCCAGTGACTCCAATGTCTCCAGGGGCCTTTGTATCTCCACAGACCTTTGTGACTCCAGAGACCCCAGTGCCTTCATGGGCATTTGTGTCTTCATGGATCTCTGTGTGTCCAGTGACTCCAGCTTCTCCAGGGGCCTTTGAATCTCCAGGGACCTTTGTATCTCCAGGGACCTCTGTGTCTCCAGGGACCTCTGTGTCTCCTGGGACCTTTGTGACTCTAGAGACCCCAGTGCCTCCATGGGCATTTGTGTCTTCAGGGATCTCTGTGTCTCCAGTGACTCCAGCTTCTCCAGGGGCCTTTGTATCTCCAGGGGCCTCTGTGTCTTCAGGGACCTTTGTGGCTCCAGTGATTCCAGTGTCTCCAAGGACCTCTATGTCTCCAGTAACCCCTGTGTCTCAAAGGACCTTTGTGACTCCAGTGACTCCAGTGTATTCAGAGATCTCTGTGTCTCCAGACACCCCTGTGTCCCAAGGGATCTTTGTGACCCCAGTGTCTCAAGGGGCCTTTGTGTTTCCATTGACTCCAGTGTCTCCAGCAACCTCTGTGACTCCAGTAACCCAGTGTCTCCAGGGACCCCTGTGTCTGTAGGCATCTCAGTGTCACCAGTGACTTCTATGACTCCCAGGACCATTAGTGTCACTAGGGCCCTTTGTGTCTCCAGGGGCCTTTGTGGCTCCAGTGATTCCAGTGTCTCTAAGGACCTCTGTGTTTCCAGTGACCCCTGTGTCTCAAAAGGACCTTTGTGACTCCAGGGACCTCTGTGTCTCCAGACACCCCTGTGTCCCAAGGGATCTTTGTGACTCCAGGGACCTCTGTGTCTCAAGGGGCCTTTGTGTTTCCATTGACTCAAGTGTCTCCAGCACCTTCTGTGACTCCAGTAACTCATTGCCTCCAGGGACCCTCTGTCTGTAGGCATGTCAGTGTCACCAGTGACTTCTGTGACTCTCAGGACCATTTGTGTCACTAGGGCCCTCCAAAGACCTCAATGTCTCTACTGACCTCTGTGGCTCCAATATTGTCCAGCGACCCAGGTGTCTCCAATGCCCCTTTGCAGTGACCCCAGAGGAATCCTTAAATAAACATTTGCAGGACCCCTGAGAATAGTTTTGTGACCTACAGCTCATGGCACATACAACATAACAGTACTAAGACCAAAAACAACAGTTCAGGCCGCATGTACACAAAAAGAATTTCGTTTAGAGCAGGAGAAGACCAAATCCGGCAAGCAAGTCGTTTTATTTAGAGAATATATTGAGTTTAGCTCTGTAAGCAGAAGTCGACCTATCTGGGAGGTCATCTGTAAAATGACTCTGGAGAAATTTGGGGGAACGTTGGCCGCATTACGGCGTTACCTTAGCCATCTGCAAGGATGCGGCTGCAGAGATTCGAAAAAGGTTGTGAAAAAATACAAAGTAGAGTTACTTGATGTCAGGAGCCGAGGCTGGGGGTCCCTGCACACCAGCGTGCGCACGGTGACGGTGCGCCTAATACGTGTGTGAAGGGGTGCATTGTGCGAGCGCACTGTGATGTGTTGTTTCAAAGTGTTGCATTGTTTACTGTTGTATATAACCGCTTCCCAACCGCCCTATAGCGGGAATATTGCTACAGGGCGGCACGGGTGCGCAAAATCACATATATATACATGATTTTGCATTTCCGGCAGGAAATTCGCAGCCGCGGCTGTCAATCACCAGGTCCCGGCCGGTAATTACTCGCTGGTGCCCGGTGATTTCTGAAGATCTCCGACGGGGAGGAGAGAACTGTTTTGTTTACTAACAGTTCTCCTCCCTGTCAGCTCGGGCACACTGCACAGCACAGCCATCCTGAGCAGTGTGATTACAGTGATGCACGCAGACACCGCCCCCTAGTAAAACACTCTGCACGCAGACACCGCCCCCTAGTAAAACACTCCCTGCACGCAGACACCGCCCCCTAGTAAAACACTCCCTGCACGCAGACACCGCCCCCTAGTAAAACACTCCCTGCACGCAGACACCGCCCCCTAGTAAAACACTCCCTGCACAAAGACCCCACCCCCTAGTAAAACACTCCCTGCACAAAGACCCCGCCCCCCTAGTAAAACACTCCCTGCACGCAGACACCGCCCCCTAGTAAAACACTCCCTGCACGCAGACACCGCCCCCTAGTAAAACACTCCCTAGTAAAACACTCCCTGCACGCAGACACCGCCCCCTAGTAAAACACTCCCTGCACAAAGACCCCGCCCCCTAGACCCCGCCCCCTAGTAAAACACTCCTGCACGCAGACACCGCCCCCCCCTAGTAAAACACTCCCTGCACAAAGACCCCACCCCCTAGTAAAACACTCCCTGCACGCAGACACCGCCCCTTAGTAAAACACTCTCTGCACACAGACACCGCCCCCTAGTAAAACACTCCCAGCACGCAGACACCGCCCCCTAGTAAAACACTCCCTGCACGCAGACACCGCCCCCTAGTAAAACACTCCCTGCACAAAGACCCCACCCCCTAGTAAAACACTCCCAGCACGGAGACACCGCCCCCTAGTAAAACACTCCCAGCACGGAGACACCGCCCCTAGTAAAAACACTCTCTGCACGCAGACACCGCCCCCTAGTAAAACACTCCCAGCACGGAGACATCGCCCCCTAGTAAAACACTCCCTGCACGCAGAACCCGCCCCCCAGTAAAACACTCCCTGCACGCAGACCCCGCCCCCTAGTAAAACACTCCCTGCACGCAGACCCCGCCCCCTAGTAAAACACTCCCTGCTCGCAGACACCGCCCCTAGTAAAACACTCCCAGCACGCAGACACCGCCCCCTAGTAAAACACTCCCTGCACGCAGACCCCGCCCCCTAGTAAAACTCCCAGCATGCAGACCCCACCCCTAGTAAAACACTCCCTGCACAGAGATCCCACCACCTAGTAAAACACTCCCAGCACACAGACCCCACCGCCTAGTAAAACACTCCCTGCGCACAGACCCCACCGCCTAGTAAAACACTCCCTGCGCACAGACCTTACCCCCTAGTAAAACACTCTGCACGCAGACACCGCCCCCTACTAAAACACTCCCAGCACGCAGACACCGCCCCCTAGTAAAACACACCCTGCATGCAGACACCGCCCCCTAGTAAAACACTCCCTGCATGCAGACACCGCCCCCTAGTAAAACACACCCTGCATCCAGACACCGCCCCCTACTAAAACACTCCCAGCACGCAGACACCGCCCCCTAGTAAAACACTCCCAGCACGCAGACACCGCCCCCTAGTAAAACACTCCCTGCACACATACACCGCCCCCTAGTAAAACACACCCTGCACACATACACCGCCCCCTAGTAAAACACTCCCAGCACACAGACACTGTCCTCTAGTAAGACACTCCCAGCACACAGACACCGCCCCCTAGTAAAACACTACCAGCACGCAGTTAACCCTTTGATTGCCCCCTCATGTTAACCCCTTCCTGCTCAGTGCCATTAGTACAGTGTCAGTGCTTTTTTTTTTTATTTTAGCACTGACCACTGTATTGGTGTCACTGGGGATGTCAGTTCCCCCCCCAGTGCCAGAATGCCTCAGTCCCACTATAAGTCGCTGATCGCCGCCATTTCTAGTAAAAATAAAAAATTAAAAAAGAAATCCCAGTATATATTCCGCCATTTGTAGATGTTATAACTTTCACGTAAACCAATTAATTTACACGTTTTGGGATTTCTTTTAGCAAAGACACGGAGCAGAATACATTTTGCCCTAAATTTATGACAAAATTTGATTTTTTTATATTTTTTTTACTGGACATGTTTATAGCAAAAAGGTCCCTGGCCCCTTTCCAAAAACGCAGCGGCTCAAAACAGCCTAGATGTGAACGTGTCCCATAGGAAACCATGTTAAATGGACTGTAGTGCGTTTCTGCCAAAAGCCCTAAAAAACGCTTCGGTGTGAACGGAGCCTTAGTCTGTTGGGATTGGTCTCTACTAACTTTGCAAAAACAGAATCACTGTTTTTTAAGTTGGGAAAAGGATTCCCCCCACCCCCCCCTTGTGTCAGTATTTCATTGAACCCCCTTTGGCTGTAATTCCAGCCTTTAGTCGGTTGGGATGTCTCTATTAATTTTGCAATATTTGCTCTTCTCTGCAGAACGGCTCAGGATCAGTTCCATGTGATGGTGACTATTGGGGACTGCAGTCTTCAAGTCATTCCACAGATTTTCAATGGGGTTTAGGTCTGGGCTCTGACTCGGCCATGCAAGGGCATTCCCCTTCTTCTCCTCCAACCACCGTGGGATCGTTCTTTGCTGTGTGATTTTGCTCATTGTCATGTTGGAAGGTAAACCTTCTTCCCATGGACAACGTTCTAGCAGGGTGGCAGATTTTCCTCCAGAATGTGACGGGATTTTGCCCCATCCATGTTCCTTTCTAGCCTGACAAGTGCTGCAGCAAAACCCCCCATAAGGGGATATTCCCCCCTCCATGCTGTACTGTAGGAATGGTGGGATTTGGATGGGGAGCTGGATTGGATTTCTGGTCTCCTCTGACCAGAACCCCTTTCTCCATGTGACCTCAGAATCTTCAAGGTGGGTTTTGGCAAAGCTCAGTGGTGACGGCATGCGGCCTTTCTTTAGGAACAGCTTTTTTCTTGCACCCTCCCATACAATTCACATTTGTGGAGGATTTGTGATATTGGTGTCACATGACCACAATGACCACTCTTTGTCTTCAGTTCCTGACACGGCTTCAGAGTTGCTGGAGGCCTCTTGGTGGCCTCTCTGACCAGTTTCCTCCTGGCTCTTTCATCTAGTCCTTTGTCCAGGGAGGGTCTGTGTCTTGCCAAATACCTTCCATTTCTTCATCATAGACTTCACTCTCGCTTCTAGGCATTGCGAAAGCCTTTGAAATGTTTTTGTATCCATCTCCTGACTTGTGCCTGTCCACAACTTTATCCCGGAGATCCCGGTGACCACGCCTTGCCACCCGTAGGTGATTGTTTGCTTCAGTTGCATTACAAGGGACTGAGATGCTCCAGAAAAGCTTTTTTCATGCTGAGCTAATCAAAATGATCGCAGTTGAGAGCCAAATGGCTTGAGAAGGTGATTAGCTACACCTAATTGAGTTCATTTTTAGGAGAGAGGTGATCCTGTTTTTGAATTTTTTGAATTTTTTTTCTGTTGGTGTTCTATCTTTTACTTGGATGTTATGAGTAGCACTGAGTAAATACAGACGTACCTCGGTTTACGAATTGCGTTCTCCAGGACGTTTCGTATTATGAAAAATTTGTTAACCGAAACGCGGTTTCCCATAGGAATGCATTGAAAACCAATTAATCCGTTCCGGAGGTCAGAAAAAAGTAAAGAAAAAGTCTTTTATCTGTTCAAAACTCTTTATAAAGTGCACTTT
Organism: Staurois parvus; assembly: GCA_951230385.1. Classification (NCBI taxonomy): domain Eukaryota; kingdom Metazoa; phylum Chordata; class Amphibia; order Anura; family Ranidae; genus Staurois; species Staurois parvus. The sequence continues at coordinate 146,169 of CATNWA010015216.1, read as the reverse complement.
AACCTCCTCGGCGGTCTGATTCTTTCCGATTTTTTGTGCTGAAAGCGGTACATTTTTTTGCATGGAAATATGTAGTTTTTTATTGTAGGTCTGTAATGTTTAGGAATAACTCACTGAAATCTGTCCGAACAAGAGTCTAGTAAACATCCCGGGTATGTTACAATTTGAAACACGAAATCATAAATTATAATTTAATAAATAATAATATAATAATAATAAATGTAATTCAATAATATAATCAAACCAAAAACACTGAAATGTGAAATAGAGCGCCAAGTTCGCACATCGCTGAGCTCAGTCGCAGAATCGTTTTCAGTGTCTGATGAGGAATTTCCCCCACCAATCATTATCACTCAATTCTGCAAGTGGTTCTGATTTACTATCGCTGTTCTCTAGCCGGTCTAAAACCGCGTCTGACCTAAAGGGACGCTTTTTGGACGCCATGGACGTTTCTCAGTTTCCAGGCAGAAAGAACAGTAAAAATGCAGGCAGGGCGCCGGACAAAGCACTCGGGACACAATGTATGTGAAATGGTTTGATACAGGAATGTTTTACTAAATAATAATCACTTTTAAAAAAATGAAATTTTTTAAAAATTTCAAATTTGCCGCCGGTTCCGGCGCCCGTACGTCCCGACGTCACAGGGACCGGAACACGGAAGCCGGATGCCGGCATCGGCCGGAGGAGATGGCCGGGGATGCTGCAGGAGGGACATCGTGGGAGCGAAGGACAAGGTAAGCGCTGCAGGGACTCCCTGAGCAACGCTGCATGGCAAGCCTGAGTGTAGCTCGGGGTTACCGCTCTTGGTACTCAAATTTTAGCCCGAGCTACACTCAGGAATACCGCCAGGGGGGTTAAAGGCAAAAATACTGTACAGGGACATGATTAAAAAAACTTTGCAAATTCATTAAAAATCAATTAATTCGTTTCGGAGGTCTGAAAAAAGTCAAAAGTTTTATCTGTTGAAAACTCTTTATAAAGTGCACTTTAAAGGCATAAATACTGTACAGGGACATGATTAACAATTAATTCGTAAATGCATTGAAAATCAATTAATTCGTTCCGGAGGTCAGAAAAAAGTAAAAAGAAAAGTATTTTATCTGTTCAAAACTCTTATAAAGTGCACTCTAAAGGCATAAATACTGTACAGGGACATGATTAACAATTTCCAGAATGGCTCCAAAACTCGATGCAAAAACCGCTCCAACACCTGCGCACTGGACGCCACGTGCTGCCCACAGACTCTATAAACCTCCCAGGCGCAATTCATTCTGGGGAAACTTGCTTCATATTGCGAAAAAATTCATAAATGCATTGAAATCCAATTAATTCGTTCTGCCCACATGGAAGAAAAATATATTTTAAAAATATCCTTCCCAAATATATTGACATATATTTGAAAAGATATAATTTTGGCCGTATTCAATTTATTTCAATATATATATATACAGTCATGGCCGAAATTGTTGGCACCCTTGATATTTCTCCAGGAAATCATGTATTTCACACAAAAAAGGTATTGCATTAACACATGTTTTGCTATACACATGTTTATTCCCTTTGTATGTATTGGAACAAATATAAAACAGAGGCAGAAAAGCAAATATGACATAATGTCACACAAAACCCCAAAAATGGGCTGGACAAAAGTATTGGCACCCTTAACTTAATATTTGGTTGCACACCCTTTGGAAAACATAACTGAAATCAGTCGCTTCCTATAACCATCAATAAGCTTCTGACACCTCTCACCCGGAATTTTGGACCACTCTTCCTTTGCAAACAGCTCCAGGTCTCTCTTATTGGAAGGACACCTTTTCCCAACAGCAATTTTAAGATCTCTCCACAGGTGTTCAATGGGATTTAGATCTGGGCTCATTGCTGGCCACTTCAGAACTCTCCAGCGCTTCTTTGCCATCCATTTCTGAGTGCTTTTTGACGTATGTTTGGGGTCATTGTCCTGCTGGAAGACCCAGGATCTTGGACGCAAACCCAGCTTTCTGACACTGGGCCCTACAGTGCGACCCAAAATCCTTTGGTAATCCTCAGATTTCATGATGCCTTGCACACAGTCAAGGCACCCAGTGCCAGAGGCAGCAAAACAACCCCAAAACATCATTGAACCTCCACCATATTTTACCGTAGGTACTGTGTTTTGTTCTTTGTAGGCCTCATTCCGTTTTCGGTAAACAGTAGAATGATGTGCTTTACCGAAAAGCTCTATCTTGGTCTCATCTGTCCACAAGACGTTTTCCCAGAAGGCTTTTGGCTTACTCAAGTACATTTTGGCAAACTGTAGTCTTGCTTTTTTATGTCTCTGTGTCAGCAGTGGGGTCCTCCTGGGTCTCCTGCCATAGCGTTTCATTTCATTTAAATGTCGACGGATAGTTCGCGCTGACACTGATGCTCCCTGAGCTGCAGGACAGCTTGAATGTCTTTGGAACATGTTTGGGGCTGCTTATCCACCATCCGGACTATTCTGCGTTGCAATCTTTCATCAATTTTCCTCATCCGTCCACGACCAGGGAGATTAGCTACAGTGCCATGGGTTGCAAACTTCTTGATAATGTTGCGCACTGTGGACAAAGGCAAATCTAGTTCTCTGGAGATGGACTTGTAACCTTGAGATTGTTGATATTTTGCCACAATTTTGGTTCTCAGGTCCTCAGACAGTTCTCGTCTCCTCTTTCTGTTGTCCATGCTTAGTGTGGCACAGACAGACACACAATGCAAAGGTTAAGTGAACGTCTCTCCTTTTTATCTGCTTTCAGGTGTGATTTCTATATTGCCCACACCTGTTACTTGCCCCAGGTGAGTTTACAGGAGCATCACATGCTTGTAACATTCTTATTTATCCGCAGTTGTGAAAGGGTGCCAATACTTTTGTCCAGCCCATTTTTGGAGGTTTGTGTGACATTATGTCGAATTTGCTTTCTTTCCTCCCTTTTTTTGTTTTGTCCCAATACACACAAAGGGAATAAAACATGTGTATAGCAAAACATGTGTTAATGCAATACGTTTCGTGAGAAATACATGATTTCCTGGAGAAATATCAAGGGTGCCAACAATTTCGGCCATGACTGTATATACACACTGCATGTTGAAATGCGTTTTTATTACAAAATATACAAAAAATATTTTTAAAAATACATTTTAAATATACTGTCTATCTTCAAGTCGCTGCGACTTGAAGCCGCGCAGATATGAATGGTATTCATTGGGAAGCATGGGGGGTGCGACTTGAAATGCGACTTTGGACAACAACATCACATGACAAGTCGCAGAAGAAGTGTGAATGGGCTCCAAGAGAAATTTCTCATCAGTAGCATTACCTGTTCTCTGATTTCCCAGAACTCTCTATTTAATGAAAGGCGTATTACAACCTGTTGGTCACAGAGGTCGCAGTTGAAAGTAGAACTAAAGGCAAAACTTTTTTTTATTTTTTTTTCAGCTTTGGGTAGAATGGGGAGGGATTAGACCCCCCCGTCAGGTTTTTATTGCTGTCTGTGCCCCCGTTAGAAGGAGGGAATCTCCCTATGTGCCCTGTTTACTGTTATCAGTCAGCAAAAGAAAACCTCAAATTTTGGGTTGTCATCGGAACAGGAATAGAGGGGAAATCTTCCAATGGGGACACCAGTTCTGGTGATTTCCTCACTTTGCAGGGATTTCCTCTCACTTCCTGTTTTGGCTGTGGGACAGAAAGTGAAGGGAAATCTCCCCAATGGGGCCACAATTGGGCAAAAAAAACCCTGACAGGTTATAACTAGCGGTACAACAAAATGAAAATTCTGAACCAAAACCGAACATTCAGGATGCACTTGGCCGAAAACCGAAATGCACAGTTTAACCACTTCCAGTCCGGACACTTTCCCCCCCTTCCAGTCCGGACACTTTCCCCCCCTTCCAGTCCGGACACTTTCCCCCCCTTCCAGTCCGGACACTTCCTCCCCACTTCCAGTCCGGACACTTTCCCCCCCCCCCCACTTCCAGTCCGGACACTTTCCCCCCCTTCCAGTCCGGACACTTTCCCCCCCTTCCAGTCCGGACACTTTCCCCCCCTTCCAGTCCGGACACTTTCCCCCCCTTCCAGTCCGGACACTTTCCCCCCCTTCCAGTCCGGACACTTTCACCCCCTTCCAGTCCGGACACTTTCCCCCCTTCCAGTCCGGACACTTTCCCCCCCCTTCCAGTCCGGACACTTTCACCCCCCTTCCAGTCCGGACACTTTCACCCCCTTCCAGTCCGGACACTTTCACCCCCTTCCAGCCTGGACAGTTCACCCCCTTCCAGCCCGGACACTTTCCCCCCCTTCCAGTCTGGACACTTTCACCCCCTTCCAGTCCGGACACTTTCACCCCCTTCCAGTCCGGACACACTTCCCCCCCTCCAGTCCCGGGACACTTTCCCCCCTTTCCAGTCCGGACACTTTCCCCCCTTCCAGTCCGGACACTTTCCCCCCTTTCCAGTCTGGACACTTCCCCCCCTTCCAGTCCGGACACTTCCCCCCCCTTCCAGTCCGGACACTTTCAACCCCCTTCCAGCCCGGACACTTTCCCCCCCTTCCTATCCGGACACTTTCCCCCCTTCCAGTCCGGACACTTTCCCCCCTTCCAGTCCGGACACTTTCCCCCCCTTCCAGTCCGGACACTTTCACCCCCTTCCTATCCGGACACTTTCCCCCCCTTCCAGTCCGGACACTTCCCCCCCTTCCAGTCCGGACACTTTCCCCCCTTCCAGTCCGGACACTTTTCCCCCCCTTCCAGTCCGGACACTTTCCCCCCCTTCCAGTCCGGACACTTTCCCCCCCCCTTCCAGTCCTGACACTTCCCCCCCTTCCAGTCCGGACACTTCCAGCCCCCCCTTCCAGTCCTTTCCCCCCCTTCCAGTCCGGACACTTTCACCCCCTTCCAGTCGGACACTTCCCCCCCTTCCTGTCCAGGCCAATTTTCAGCTTTCAGCGCTATCACACTTTGAATGACAATTGCGCAGTCATGCAACACTGTACCCATATGAATGTTTTAGCATTTTTTTTTAGACAGATAAAGCTTTATTTTGGTGGTATTTATTCACCACTGGGATTTTTATTTTTTTGCTATGTAAATGAAAAATTTCAAAAATGTTTGAAAAAAAAGTGTTTTTCTTATAAAATTTTGCAAATAAATAATCTTTCTTCATATATATTGGCCAAAATGTATTCAGTTATCTGTTTAGTAAAAAAAAAAAAAATAGTTTATAACCAAAAATTATAATTAAAAAAAAAAAATTTACATTTTAATTTTTTTTTTATTTTATTATGTATGTATTTTTTTTTTAACATACTGTCACCCTAGCAGTACAGTGTCACCATAGTGACACTGTACTACTTGTGGGGGGTGATGATTTTTTTTTTTTTTTTTTTTTTACACTGATTGCTTTTACACCCATAAAGGCTGTAAAAGCAATCATTTCTCCTTCTCTCTGGCTGGATTCTTGCAGCCATTGAGAAATACTGTGTGAGCTGTGATTGGTCACAGCTTGTCACATGGTACAAGGCTGTTGTGAATAGTCCTGTACCATGTGATCTCTGTGATCATTCACAGATTTCACACGTAGTAAGCAATGATGTCAGAAGTGACATCTTGCTTACTATTCTTCATGCGATCACTGATTGGCCAATCAGTGGTCACATGATCGGGACTTTTTTTCTGATTTTCTGACCTCCGGAACGGATTAATTGGTTTTCAATGCATTTACGAATTAATTTTTAATCATGTCCCTGTACAGTATTTATGCCTTTAATTGGATTAATTGGTTTTCAATGCATTCCTATGGGAAACCGCGTTTCATTTTACGAATTTTCCGCAATACAAAAAGTCCCGCAGAACGCATTAAATTCATAAACCGAGGTACAGTTGCAAGAAAAAGTATGTGAACCCCTTGGGATTACGTGGAGTTTTGCATGAATTGGGCATAAAATGTGCTCTGAACGTCATCTAAGTCACAACAATAGAAGAACACAGTCTGCTGAACATAATACTACACAAACATTAGATGTTGCCATGGTTTAATTGCACATAACATGTAAACATTCACAGTGCAGGGAGGAAAAAAGTATGTGAGGCCCTAGCTTAATGACTTCTCCCAGAGCTAATTGGAGCCAGGAGTGAGCCAACCTTGACTCCAATCAGTGTGATGATATTGGATGTGTTGCTGACAGCTGTCCTGCCCTTAAATAAACACACACCTGTTTTGGGTTTACTGGTTTCAAGAAGCACTGTCTGATGTGAACCATGCCTCGCAGAAAAGAGCTCTCAGAAGACCTACCATCAAGAATTGTTGACTTGCATGAAGCTGGAAAGGGTTACAAAAGTATCTCCAAAAGCCTTGATGTTCATGTGTCCACGGTAAGACAGATTGTCTACAAATGGAGAAAGTTTAGCACTGTTTGCTACTCTCCCTAGGCGTGGTCGTCCTGTAAAAATGACTGCAAGAGCACAGCGCAGAATGCTGCATGAGGTAAAGAAGAATCCCAGAGTGTCAGCTAAAGACCTACAGAAATCTCTGGCACATGCTAACATTTTTGTTGACACATCTACAATAAGGAAAACATTAAACAAGAATGGAGTACATGGGAGGACACCACGGAGGAAGCCATTGCTGTCCAAAAAGAAGATTGCAGCACGTTTGAAGTTTGCAAAAGAGCACCTGGATGTTCCACAGCACTACTGGCAAAATATACTGCGGACAGATGAAACCAAGATTGAGTTGTTTGGGAAGAACACACAACACTATGTGTGGAGAAAAAAAGGCCCAGCACACCAACATCAAAACCTCATCCCCACTGTGAAACATGGCGGAGGGAGCATCATGGTTTGGGGCTGCTTTGCTGCCTCAGGGCCTGGACGGATTGTTGTCATTGATGGGAAAATGAATTCCAGAGTTTATCAAGACATTTTGCAGGAAAATGTACGACCATCTGTCCGCCAACTGAAGCTCCGCAGAGGATGGGTGATGCAACAGGACAATGACCCAAAGCATACAAGTAATTCAACAAAACAATAGCTGCAACAGCACAGAATACGCCTTCTGGAGTGGCCCAGTCAGAGTCCTGACCTCAACCCGATTGAAATGCTGTGGCATGACCTTAAGAGAGCGATTCACACCAGACATCCCAAGAATATTGCTACACTGAAACAGTTTTGTGTGAAGAGGAGTGGTCCAAAATGACTCCAGATCATTGTGCAGGTCTGATCTGCAACTACAGGAAACGTTTGGTTGAGGTTATTGCTGCCAAAGGAGGGTCAACCAGTTATTAAGTCCAAAAGGTTCACATACTTTTTCTTGCAACTGTATATATATATAAAATGCTTTTTTTTAACCACTTCTCCCCCCTGAGGATCCCCCCCTCCCCCCATTCCTGACCAGGCCATTTTTCGCGATACGGCGCTGCGTTACTTTAACTGACAATTGCGTGGTCGCGCAACGTAACACCCAAATGAAAATTACGTCCCTTTTTTTTTCTCCCGAATTGAGCTTTCTTTCGGTGGTATTTGATCGCCTGTGCGCTTTTTTTTTTTTTTGCGCTATAAAAAAAACGAAAAAAAAAAGACAATTTTGAAAAAAAAAATATATATTTTTTACGTTTTGCTATTAAACATGTCCAGTAAAAAATGTAAAAAAATCTAATTTCGTCATAAATGTAGGCCAAAATGTATTCTGCTCCGTGTCTTTGATGAAAAAAAAATCCCAATATGTGTAAACTAATTGGTTTACACGAAAGTTATAGCGTCTACAAATGGCGGGAAAGATACTGGGTTTTTAATTATTTTTTATACTAGTAATGGCGGTGATCAGCGACTTATAGCGGGACTGCGGCGGGAATTCTGACACTGGGGGGGGAACTGACTTGGTGTCACTGACATCCCCAGTGACACCAATACAGTGATCAGAACTAATAAAAAGCACTGACACGGTACTAATGGCACTGGGCAGGAAGGTGTTAACATCTGGGGCGATCAAAGGGTTAACTGTGTGCTGTTTTACCAGGGAGACATGCTGTGCAATGAGATACACAGCAGCATGTCCTCACTGGCAGGAGAGAGATCTGTGTTTTTTATACACAGACCTCTCCCCTGTCAGTGTTCCTTGGCAATCGCCGGGTGTCGGCGAGGAATCTACGGCCAGGACCTGGTGATCGACAGCCAATGGTGGAGCGGGTAGGGCAGCGCACACCCCCTACCCGGAAATGTGAAATCACACATATATACACATGATTATGCGCAGCCCTGCCGCCCTGTAGCAGTATTTCTGCTATAGGGTGGCGGCAGGGGCGGACTGACAACTCATGGGGCCCCCGGGCAATAGGGGATCATGGGGCCCCTGTGTCCTTGCCCAAACTCCAAAAAGCCTATGAAAAAGGTACCAGGGGCATCTCATGGGGCCCCCTACTGACCCCGGGCCCCTAGGGCATTGCCAGAGTTTCCACGTGGTCAGTCCGCCCCTGGGTGGCGGGGATCGGTTACGTACTGCGGTTTTGGAAAGGGTCAGGGACTTTACCCATTTTGGTTCAATGGAGACGTTGCAGGAGACGCATGTGGTGTGTTTTGATGCATTCTGCAATTTAATCTGCGCAGCAACGAGTTGAGCAAAAAAAAAAAAAACGCATCAAAAAACGCAAAACAGACGAAATGCGAAATGCGTTGGTGGGAACCAAGACTGAAATGCACTGAAAATGCAGCAAAATCGCATGAATAATGCACACGTGCTGCATCTTTGATATTTTTTTTTGAGTCACATGACCTATGAAAAACGCACCTTAAACGTGGTAAAATTGTGGCAAAATGGCGTTTTTCGGCACCCATTATCGGCACCTTTTTTCCCAGCACTATTTTCAGCCGATACATCGGCGCTTTCCTGGTGCTACTTTAATATAAACGGGCAGCCAAGGCCAAGGTGGCCCTAATAATGGGGGTCACATATAGCCGTGCAGAGACTGGGGGCGGGCCCCTGGGAGGTCACCCTGTCCTGTTGTTACACAGGAGGACCCGCCATCAGGTATATATTAGCTCAGTGTCACCCTTCCAGGTATGTATTACCTCTCACAGATCACAGGACACTGACAACACCTTCATCTGCTTCTCTCTCCAGAAGGACGGCACCGTCTTTGTTCAGCCATCATCCAGGGTCACCATCTACTTCCTGCACTGAGAGGCCAGCAAAACACGTATGTAAATCCTGGTTCTAGGCGGTGTTCACAAATGTCTGACGCAGATCAGCCCCTGCTGCAACCTCATACCTTATGAAGTGCTATAAAGTTACAATGTACAGTCTGATCGCTGGGGGAGGGGAGACTGATGAAATGCCTCCTCCTCCTTCTACAAAGGAACAATGTACAGTCTGATCACTGGGGGAGGGGAGACTGAGGAAATGCTTCCTCCTCCTATAAAAGTTACAATGTACAGTCTGATCACTGGGGGAGGGGAGACTGAGGAAATGCCTCCTCCTTATACAAAGTTACAATGTACAGTCTGATCACTGGGGGAGGGGAAACTGAGGAAATGCCTCCTCCTCCTACAAAGTTACAATGTACAGTCTGATCACTGGGGGAGGGGAGACTGAGGAAATGCTTCCTCCTGCCTGCAGCAGACCAATGACATCATCTCAGCCTAGGCAAAGTCAGGTTTTCTTTGCTGTATTTTTGTACAAATACCGGATGGCCCCTCCTCCCACTCCCCCCCCCCCCCGGGTGAATTTGATTGGTTGTTCTGGCGCTGTGCCGGCGCGGTGATCCTCACCTAGCGAGTTAATAATAAAAATGACGCTGAATATTTTCTCGGCTCTATAAATAGGCGGCTCTGCGTATAGTGACGGTGTACAGTATACAGTATACAGAACACGCTTGGCCGCACGTCCCGTGCTCCACTGGCAGGATGGGCACCTGAGTGCAGAGTGTGCGCTGGAAGCTGTGTCTGATCCTCTTTTCTCTGTGTAGGACAGTGTTTCTCAACTCATGGACCCCCAACAGGTCATGTTTTCAGGATTTCCATTATTTTGCACAGGTGATTTGATCAGTTGCACTGCTTAGTAATTACCACAGCTGTTTCATCTGAGGGAAATCCTGAAAACATGACCTGTTGGGGGTCCATGAGGACTGGAGTTGAGAAACACTGCTGTAGGAGATGTAAATTCTGGAGAAAGTGACAGAAATCACCCCGGAATCTGCCTTGATAGGTCCAGCAGCCAGGGGGCGCCACAAGACCATGTTGTGTACTGAGAGACTCAGCTTGGGGGGCAGATGGTGGAATGTGGACAGCCTGAGGCTCCTGATAATAATACAGTACACAGAGCTACAGGAGCTATACAAAGGTAGGTGCTGAGGGACCACATACCGGGGGAATAGTGTACACAGATAGGATGCCATATACAGAGGTAGGTCAATAGTATACAGAAACAGGTGCAGGTAGGGAGATGATGATATACAGAGAGAGGGGGTAGTTGGTATGTATACTGTAGATAGGTAGGTGATATACAGAGAGCGATACATTGTATACAGAGGTATGTCGTATATATAGAGTTTGGTAGGTAGGTGGTGTGCAGAGATTGGTAGGTAGGTGGTATGCAGAGATTGGTAGGTAGGTGGTATGCAGAGATTGGTAGGTAGGTGGTATGCAGAGTTTGGTAGGTAGGTGGTGTGCAGAGATTGGTAGGTAGGTGGTATGCAGAGATTGGTAGGTAGGTGGAGTGCAGAGATTTGTAGGTAGGTGGTATGCAGAGATTGGTAGGTAGGTGGTATGCAAAGATTTGTAGGTAGGTGGTATGCAGAGATTTGTAGGTAGGTGGTATGCAGAGATTGGTAGGTAGGTGGAGTGCAGAGAATGGTAGGTAGGTGGTATGCAGAGATTGGTAGGTAGGTGGAGTGCAGAGATTTGTAGGTAGGTGGTATGCAGAGATTGGTAGGTAGGTGGAGTGCAGAGATTTGTAGGTAGGTGGTATGCAGAGATTGGTAGGTAGGTGGAGTGCAGAGATTTGTAGGTAGGTGGTATGCAGAGATTGGTAGGTAGGTGGAGTGCAGAGATTTGTAGGTAGGTGGTATGCAGAGATTGGTAGGTAGGTGGAGTGCAGAGATTGGTAGGTAGGTGGAGTGCAGAGATTTGTAGGTAGGTGGTATGCAGAGATTGGTAGGTAGGTGGAGTGCAGAGATTGGTAGGTAGGTGGAGTGCAGAGATTGGTAGGTAGGTGGTATGCAGAGATTGGTAGGTAGGTGGAGTGCAGAGATTGGTAGGTAGGCGGTGTAAAGAGATTGGTAGGTAGGTGGTGTACAGAGATTGGTAGGTAGGTGGTATGCAGAGATTGGTAGGTAGGTGGTGTGCAGAGATTGGTAGGTAGGTGGTGTGCAGAGATTGGTAGGTAGGTGGTGTGCAGAGATTGGTAGGTAGGTGGTGTACAGAGATTGGTAGGTAGGTGGTGTACAGAGATTGGTAGGTAGGTGGTGTGCAGAGATTGGTAGGTAGGTGGTATGCAGAGATTGGTAGGTAGGTGGTGTGCAGAGATTGGTAGGTAGGTGGTATACAGGGATTGGTAGGTAGGTGGTGTGCAGAGATTGGTAGGTAGGTGGTGTGCAGAGATTGGTAGGTAGGTGGTATACATTGCTAGGTAGTATACAGAGTTAGGTAGGTAAATAGTAAACAGAGGTAGGCAGGTAGGTGGTATATTATTATTATTATACAGGGTTTATATAGCGCCAACAGTTTGCGCAGTGTTTTACAAAAGTATACAGAGGTAGGTGATATTCAGAGCTAGGTAGGTTTGATATTATACAGAGGTAGGTGATATTCAGAGGTTGATAGTATACAGGGGTAGGTGCAGAGTTAGGTGATCTTCAGAAATAAATGAAGGTAGACTGTATACAGCGGGAGGTAGGTGGTATTTAGTGATAGGCATGTAGGTGGTATATAGAGGTAGGTGGGTGGTATAGAGAGGTAGTTGGCATGTATAGGTAGGTGGTGTACAGAGGTTGGTAGGTGGTGTAGAAAGTTATATAATATTCAAAAGTAGGAAAGGAAGGTAGGTAGGGAATATATATAGAGACAGGTATGTATCTGGTATATATAGAGAAGTAGGTAGGTGGTGTATATAGAGACAGGTATGTATCCGGTATATATAGAGAAGTAGGTAGGTGGTGTATATAGAGACAGGTATGTATCCGGTATATATAGAGAAGTAGGTAGGTGGTGTGTGTATATAGAGACAGGTATGTATCCGGTATATATAGAGAAGTAGGTAGGTGGTGTATATAGAGACAGGTATGTAGTCGGTATATATAGAGAGAGGTAGGCAGGTGGTGTATATAGAGACAGGTATGTAGTCGGTATATATAGGAGAGGTAGGCAGGTGGTGTGTATATAGAGACAGGTATGTATCCGGTATATATAGAGAGGTAGGTAGGTGGTGTATATAGAGACAGGTATGTATCCGGGTATATATAGAGAGGTAGGTAGGTGGTGTATATAGAGACAGGTATGTATCCGGTATATATAGAGAGGTAGGTAGGTGGTGTATATAGAGACAGGTATGTATCCGGTATATATAGAGAGGTAGGTAGGTGGTGTATATAGAGACAGGTATGTATCCGGTATATATAGAGAGGTAGGTAGGTGGTATATATAGAGAGGTAGGCAGGTGGTGTATATAGAGACAGGTATGTATCCGGGTATATATAGAGAGGTAGGTAGGTGGTGTATATAGAGACAGGTATGTATCCGGTATATATAGAGAGGTAGGTAGCTCACCAGTTCCCGTGCGGCCTCGGTCTCCTCCCGCGGTACGGATCCGGTGCTGCTCTCGCTGGCGGCAGATGCCGGAGGGGACATGACCGGAGTCAGGAGCGATCTGCCCGATCCCGGGGCAAACCCAAACTGTGAGAGGCAGGACCCAGCAGAGACTCATACCCCCACCTGGGGCCCGGGGGCCTCACACACCTGAGGCCCGCGTCCTGCGCTGCGCTCCATGGATGTGCGATCACACGTGTGTGCCAGGGTGCATGACATGAGGGGGGGGACAGACACACATGCCTGTCACACGCACCAACACACATGCAGCATGCAACACCGCCTGACACCGACGGGGAATGTAAACACACAGCGCTCATATACAGGCAGCGCACACTTCATGTATGTACAGACACACACACACACGGTACACACACACGGTACACACACACGGTACACACACACACACGGTACACACACACACACGGTACACACACACACGGTACACACACGGTACCCACACTGTATACACACACACCGTACACACTGACACCATACACACAGGTACACAAACACAGACTGACAATGGCTCACTGCGGTGTCACACCGTCCTCACACACAGACACACACGGACAGACGGACGGATGGATGGACGGAGTGGTGCGGGGGCAGGAGGGAGGGGGACGGGGTAAAGGAGGGAGCGGAGGGAAGGATGCTGCAGGAGCCGGAGGATGGAGAAATTCCCGGGGAAGATGGGAGGGAGAGCGAGGACCAGAGGAGGAGGAGGAAGAGGAGGAGACCAACCTGACCTTCACTCATCCCAACCCTGCCTCCTCATCCCACAGCATCTGTCTCATCAGCATCTCCGCCTGTCTCATTTCTCTCCCATCATCTCTGCCAGTCTCATCTGTCCTCCGTCATCTCTGCCTCTCTCATCTGTCCTTCGTCATCTCTGCCTCTCTCATCTCTCCTCCATCATCTGTCTTCCATCATCTCTGCCTGTCTCATCTGTCTTTCATCATCTCTGCCTCTCTCATCTGTCTTTCATCATCTCTGCCTCTCTCATCTGTCTTCTGTCATCTCTGCCTCTCTCATCTGTCTTCTGTCATCTCTGCCTCTCTCATCTCTCCTCCATCATCTGTCTTTCATCATCTCTGCCTGTCTCATCTGTCTTTCATCATCTCTGCCTCTCTCATCTGTCCTCCATCATCTCTGTCTGTCTCATCTGTCTTTCATCATCTCTGCCTCTCTCATCTGTCTTCTGTCATCATCTCTGCCTCTCTCATCTGTCTTCCATCATCTCTGCCTCTCTCATCTGTCCTCCATCATCTCTGTCTCTCTCATCTGTCTTTCATCATCTCTGCCTCTCTCATCTGTCTTCTGTCATCTCTGCCTCTCTCTCATCTGTCTTCCATCATCTCTGCCTCATCTGTCTTTCATCATCTCTGCCTCTCTCATCTGTCTTTCATCATCTCTGCCTCCCTCATCTGTCTTCTGTCATCTCTGCCTCTCTCATCTGTCTTCTGTCATATCTGCCGCTCTCATCTGTCTTCCGTCATCTCTGCCTCTCTCATCTGTCCTCCGTCATCTGTCTGTCTCATCTGTCTTCCGTCATCTCTGCCTCTCTCATCTGTCTTCCGTCATCTCTGCCTCTCTCATCTGTCTTCCATCATCTCTGCCTCTCTCATCTGTCTTCCATCATCTCTGCCTGTCTCATCTGTCCTCCGTCATCTCTGTCTGTCTCATCTGTCTTCTGTCATCTCTGCCTCTCTCTCATCTGTTCTCCATCATCTCTGTCTGTCTCATCTGTCTTCCATCATCTCTGCCTCTCTCATCTGTCTCCTCCATCATCTCTGTCTGTCTCATCTGTCTTTCATCATCTCTGCCTGTCTCATCTGTCTCCGTCATCTCTGTCTGTCTCATCTGTCTTCCATCATCTCTGCCTCTCTCATCTGTCTTCCGTCATCTCTGCCAGTCTCATCTGTCTTCCGTCATCTCTGCCTCCCTCATCTGTCCTCCATCATCTCTGCCTCCCTCATCTGTCCTCCATCATCTCTGCCTCCCTCATCTGTCATCTCTGCCTCTCTCATCTGTCCTCCATCATCTCTGCCTCCCTCATCTGTCTTCCGTCATCTCTGCCTCTCTCATCTGTCTTCCGTCATCTCTGCCTCTCTCATCTGTCCTCCGTCATCTGTCTGTCTCATCTGTCTTCTGTCTGCCTCTCTCATCTGTCTTCCATCATCTCTGCCTCTCTCATCTGTCTTCCATCATCTCTGCCTCTCTCATCTGTCTTTCATCATCTCTGCCTCTCTCATTTGTCTTCTGTCATCTCTGCCTCTCTCATCTGTCTTCTGTCATCTCTGCCTCCCTCATCTGTCCTCCATCATCTCTGCCTCCCTCATCTGTCCTCCATCATCTCTGCCTCTCTCATCTGTCTTCCGTCATCTCTGCCTGTCTTATTATTATAATTATTATTATTATTATTATACAGTATTTATAAAGCGCCAATAGTTCGCTCAGCGCTGTACATTACAAAGGGGGACAGAACATGTGACAGAACAATACCAATACAATGCAAAACATGAGGGGATCGAGGGTCCTGCTCCTTGGAGCTTACAATCTAGGAGGGAGGGGAGAGTGGCACAGAAGGAAATAGCTGTGGGGGATGGAGTGGTAGGAAGAGTGGAGGAGGTCGGCAAGTTAGCAGGGGGTGGGGTAGGCTTCCCTGAAGAGGTGGGTTTTCAGGGTGCACCTAAAGGAGAGGAGAGTAGGTGATAATCTGATGGGTTGGGGCAGGGAGTTCCAGAGGATGGGTGACACCCTGGAGAAGTCCTGGAGGCGGGCATGGGAGGAGGAGACCAGGGCACTAGAGAGAAGGAGGTCTTGTGAGGAGCGGAGTGTGCGTGTTGGGTGGTACTTGGATATTAGGTCAGTGATGTAGTTCGGGGCAGTATGGTGGACGGCTTTGTACGTCAGTGTTAGGATTTTGAATTTGATCCGTTGCGCAATCGGAAGCCAGTGGAGGGATTGGCAGAGGGGGTGTGGAGGACACTGAGTGGAGGCCAGTGGAGGGATTGGCAGAGGGGGGTGGAGGACACTGAGTGGAGGCCAGTGGAGGGATTGGCAGAGGGGGTGGAGGACACTGAGTGGAGGCCAGTGGAGGGATTGGCAGAGGGGGGTGGCGGAGATGGAGCGGTTGGAAAGGTGGATGAGTCTGGCAGCCGTATTCAGGATGGACTGAAGCGGGGATAGCCTGTGGCGAGGCAGGCCAGTGAGGAGGGAGTTGCAGTAGTCGAGTCGTGATATGATGAGGGAGTGGATGAGCTGTTTAGTGGTTTCTGGGGTTAGGAACGTGCGGATTTTGGCGATGTTGCGGAGGTGGAGTCTGCATGTTGCGGAGGTGGAGTCTGCATGTTGCGGAGGTGGAGTCTGCATGTTGCGGAGGTGGAGTCTGCATGAGTTTGTTAATGATTGGACTTGGGGCTGGAAGGATAGGTTGGAGTCCAGAATGACACCAAGTACTCTGGCCTGCGGGGCGGGTTTGATGGTGGCGTTGTTGGATGTGATGGAGAAGTCAATGGGGGGTGGTGTCCGGGCTGGGGGGAAGACAAGAAACTCGGTTTTGGAGAGGTTCAATTTAAGGAAGTGGAGCGACATCCAGTCTGATATGTCGCTCAGTAGGTGTGTGATTCGGGCGGAGACTGAGGGGGTGAGGTGGGGGGTTGAGAGATAGATTTGTGTGTCGTCGGCATAGAGGTGGTCTTATCTGTCCTCCATCATCTCTGCCTCTCTCATCTGTCTCATGATTTTCTGCACCGCACACTCCCTTATTGCAGAAAGGAAGACCACACAAACAGACTGAACATTAAGCCACGGCACACACAGACAGACCATAGACTAGGCCACGGCACACAGACAGACAGACCATAGACTAGGCCACGGCACACAGACAGACCATAGACTAGGCCACAGCACACAGACAGACCATAGACTAGGCCACGGCACACAGACAGACCATAGACTAGGCCACGGCACACAGACCGACCATAGACTAGGCCACGGCACACAGACCGACCATAGACTAGGCCACGGCACACAGACAGACCATAGACTAGGCCACGGCACACAGACAGACCATAGACTAGGCCACGGCACACAGACAGACCATAGACTAGGCCGCGGCACACAGACCGACCATAGACTAGGCCGCGGCACACAGACCGACCATAGACTAGGCCGCGGCACACAGACCGACCATAGACTAGGCCGCGGCACACAGACCGACCATAGACTAGGCCGCGGCACACAGACCGACCATAGACTAGGCCGCGGCACACAGACCGACCATAGACTAGGCCGCGGCACACAGACAGACCATAGACTAGGCCACGGCACACAGACAGACCATAGACTAGGCCACGGCACACAGACAGACCATAGACTAGGCCACGGCACACAGACAGACCATAGACTAGGCCACGGCACACAGACAGACCATAGACTAGGCCGCGGCACACAGACCGACCATAGACTAGGCCGCGGCACACAGACCGACCATAGACTAGGCCGCGGCACACAGACAGACCATAGACTAGGCCACGGCACACAGACAGACCATAGACTAGGCCACGGCACACAGACAGACCATAGACTAGGCCACGGCACACAGACCGACCATAGACTAGGCCACGGCACACAGACAGACCATCTCTGGGTGGTTTTCCATCCTACTCTGTAGTACCAGCTTTGCCAGTCAGGGGAGGAGCACCCTACAGCCAATGGTTTGGAGGCCGTGGCTCAGATGGTCTTGCTCAGTACTTTCCATTGGTTTAAATAGTAATTTCAGTTATTTCACAAAACCAAATAATCATGGCCAGGACAAGGGGTGGGCAGGAGGTTTGCCTGCCCGGGGCACTCTGGTATCATGAGGTGGGGGTGCACCACGAGGAGATTGGGGGGATGGTATTTGTTTTGGGAAGAGGAATCTGGGGGGTGGCAGGGGGTAAGCGGTCAGGCTCATGCACAAGCACAGTTCCTTGGCAGGGGATCACCATACAGAGGATCCTCCAGGGAAGAGAAGACATCGGCATTCTCGGAGTATCAGGATAAGACCATTTCCAGGTCTTTCTTGCAAGGCGACGCGTTTCTGGATCAACTCTTTCAGGTTGCTCCCATACTGGTGCAAGGTACGATCCAGAAAAACTTCAGGTAACACCAGGGGCGGACTGACAACTCATGGGGCCCCCGAGCAATAGGGGATCATGGGGCCCCTGTGTCCTCACCCACACTCAAACCACGCCCAAAAAAGCCTATGAAAGGTACCAGGGGCATCTCATGGGGCCCCCTACTGACCCTGGGCCCTGGGGCAGTGCCCGAGTTCCCAAATGGTCAGTCCGCCCCTGGGTAACACGGTGTTCCTCATAACCCCTGGTCTTCCCTCCCTGGAGGACTCTGTGTTCTAGGCTTTGATAATAAATACATTGTAACTTTTTATATTTATTCTTTAATGTTTATATTTATAAATACACTGTAAAGATATATAGATGTAAGTTATATTATATGTATTCAAAACTATACTGTGTGTGTGTATCAGGGGACAGCTGGACTGACCATTTGGAAACTTGGGCACTGCCCGAGGGCCCGGGGTCAGTAGGGGGCCCCATGAGATGC
Organism: Staurois parvus; assembly: GCA_951230385.1. NCBI lineage: Eukaryota > Metazoa > Chordata > Amphibia > Anura > Ranidae > Staurois > Staurois parvus. Next base: position 127,753 of record CATNWA010015216.1, on the reverse strand, counting down.
CCCTGGTACCTTTTTTCATAGGCTTTTTTGAGTTTGGGCAAGGACACAGGGGCCCCATGATCCCCTATTGCCTGGGGGGGGGCCCCATGAGTTGTCAGTCTGCCCCTGGTGTATATATATATATATATATATATTGAACACGGTAACTGAAGTTTATTTAACACATCGTACAAAATCCTTCTTTTTTTCTTTAATGACATCTTCAAAACGCCTCCTGTATGGAGAAACTAGTCACATGCGTTGCTCGGGGGTGATTTTGGCCCGTTCTTCCACACAAACAAATCTTCAAATCTTGAAGGTTCCGGGGGCCTCTTCTATGAACTCTGATCTTTAGTTCTTTCTATAGATTTTCTATTGGATTCCAGTCAGGTGATTGGCTGGGCCATTCTAGCAGGTTTTTTTCTTTCTTTGAAACCAATTGAGAGTTTCCTCGGCTTTGTGTTTGGGACAGGGGCGGACTGACCATTTGGAAACTCAGGCACTGCCCGAGGGCCCGGGGTCAGTAGGGGGCCCCATGAGATGCCCCTGGTACCTTTTTCATAGGCTTTTTTGAGTTTGGACAAGGACACAGGGGCCCCATGATCCCCTATTGCCCGGGGGACCCATAAGTTGTCAGTCCGCCCCTGGTTTGGGATCATCGTCTTGCAGAAATATCCGTCCTTGTTTCATCTTCATCATCCTGGTAGATGGCAGCAGATTTTTATCAAGAATGTCTTGGTCCATTTTTCCATTCATCCTTCCTTCAATGATGTGAAGTTTGCCAGTACCCTAATGCTGAAAACAGCCCAACACCATGATAATCCCACCTCCATGCTTCACAGTCGATATGGTGTTTTTGGGGTGATGTGCAGTGCCATTTGACCTCCAAACATGGTGTGTATTAGGGCTTCCAAAGAGATCAATTTTGGTCTCATCTGACCAGACGATATTCTCCCAGTATTTCACAGGCTTGTCTAAATGTTGTGCAGCAAACTTTAAATGAGCTTCAACATGCTTTTTCTTCAGCAATGGAGTCTTGCGTGGTGACGTGCATCCTTCTGTAACCAATGCCATCAGTATGTTTTTACAACAATAAGGTTGCTAAGGGCTTGAGAGAGCTCTTTGCTTTTACCCATCATGAGATGTTTCTTGTGTGACACCTTGGTAGTGAGACACCATTTTATAGGCTGTCAGTTGTGACTGAATCAGCTGATATAGTACCTTTACAAATGTATTTACTGAGAAAAATGGTGACGTGCTCAGTACTTACTTTACCTGGTGTGTGTGTGTGTACATGTACATACATGCTATATAGCCAAAGTATTGGGCCCCCGCCCTCCCAATCATGTGATTCAGGTGTTCCAATCCCCTCCATGGACACAGGTGTATACAATCAAGCCCCTAGGCATGCAGACTGCTTCTACAAACATTGGTGAAAGAATGGGTCGCTCTCAGGAGCTCAGTGACTCCAAGCGTGGTCCCGTGATAGGTGGCCACCTGGGCAATAAGTCCATCCGTGACATTTCCTGGCTACTAAATATTCCACGCTCAACTGTTAGTGGGATTATAACAAAGTGGAAGCAACTGGGAACAACAGCCACTCAGCCACCAAGTGGTAGGCCACGTCACATGACAGGGCGGGGTCAGCGCATGCTGAAGCGCACAGTGCGCAGAAGTCACCAACTGTCTGCAGATTCAATAGCTAAAGACCTCCAAACTTGGTGTGGCCTTCAGATGAGCCCAACAAGCTGTTTCTATGGCCGAGCAGCTGCATCCAAGCCTTACATTACCAAGTGCAATGCAAAGCGTCGGATGCCGTGGTGTAAAGCACGCCGCCACTGGACTCTAGAGCGGGGGAAACGTGTTCTCTGGAGTGACCAATCATGTTTCCTATGGATGTTGCAGTAATGATAAACAAACAGAGGGCACACCGGCCTAGTGCATTATCCTTTAAAATCATACATTTAATGTAAAAAAGAAGGTGTTACAGCAAAAACAGTCTACAGAACATCAAAGTGTACAGAAACGATGAAACATCTTAAAGCTAACGCGTTTCGAGGACTCTTCCTCAGAGCCTATCATGCTCCCAACTTTGTGGGAAGAGTTTGGGGATGGCCCCTTCCTGTTCCAACATGACCAGTGCACAAAGCAAGGTCCATAAAGACATGGAGGAGCCAGTTTGGGGTGCAGGAACTTGACTGTCCTGCACACAGTCCTGACCTCAACCCCATAGAACACCTTTGGAATGAATTAGAGCGGAGACTGTGAGCCAGGCCTCCTCCTCCGACATCAGTGCCTGACCTGACAAATGTGCTTCTGGAAGAATGGTCCAACCTTCCCATAGACACCCTCCTAAACCTTGTGGACGGCCTTCCCAGAAGAGTTGAAGCTGTTATAGCTGCAAAGGGCGGGGCCAACTCAATATTGAACCCTACGGACTAAGACTGGGGGGCCATTAAAGGTGATGTGCTTGGAAAGGGCGGGGCCAACTCAATATTGAACCCTACGGACTAATAGGCTATACACGGGTCGAATTCTGAACAAATTTTCTTTAGAAAATCGGAAATTTTGTGTGTTTTGTAATCCGATGGCGCCACCATTGATTTTGAAATTCAAACAACCAAGCCTTCAATTTCATCTCATGTTGTTACAGAAAAGAATTTTCCTGGCCAAGAATTTTCTTTTCTTTCCAAGTCACAGCTCACGCTCAGTTTTTTTAATTTATATTTCTCGCACGATTATCCCATCATTGATTCGAAATACGTTCGTCTTTAAAAAGATTTCCAACATGCCTGATCACTCAAATTCAATGGTCCCACGAAAATCGTCCGTTTCTGTGACCCACTAATGGTGCGAAATTCGAACGCAAATTCTTTCGGAATTTGACCTGTGTATGGCCGGCTTTAGACTGGGATGCCATTAAAGTTCATGTGCGTGTAAAGGCAAGTGGCCCAATACTTTTGGCAATATAGTGTGTGTGTGTGTATATATATATATATATATATATATATATATTATATACAGTATCTCCCAGAAGTGAGTCCACCCCTCACATTTGTGTAAATATTTGATTCTCTCTTTTCAGAAATGACACTTTGCTACAATGTGACATAGTCAGTGTACAGCTTGTATAACATGTAAATTTGCTGTCCCCTCAAAATAACTCAACACACCGCCATTAATGTCTAAACCGCTGGCAACAAAAGTGACTCCACCTCTAAGTGACAAGGTCCCAATTTGGTCCAATCAGCCATTTTCCCTCCTCGGTGTCATGTGACTCCTTCGTGTTACAAGTTCTCAGGTATTAATGGGGAGCAGGTGGGTTAAATTTGGTGTTATGGCTCTCACTCTCTCATACTGGTCACTGGAAGTTCAACATGGCACCTCATGGCAAAGAACTCTCTGAGGATCTGAAAAAAAGAATTGTTGCTCTACATAAAGATGGCCGAGGCTATAAGAAGATTGCCAAGACCCTGAAACTGAGCTGCAGCACGGTGGCCAAGACCATACAGCGCTGTAACAGGACAGGTTCCACTCAGAACAGGCCTCGCCATGGTCCACCAAAGACATTGAGTGCACGTGCTCAGCGTCATATCCAGAGGTTGTCTTTGGGAAATAGATGTATGAGTGCTGCCAGCATTGCTGCAGAGGGTGAAGGGGTGGGGGGGGTCAGCCTGTCAGTGCTCAGACCATACGCCGCACACTGCATCACATTGGTCTGCATGGCTGTCGTCCCAGAAGGAAGCCTCTTCTAAAGATGATGCACAAGAAAGCCGCAAACAGTTTGCTGAAGACAAGCAGACTAAGGACATGGATTACTGGAACCATCTCCTGTGGTCTGATGACACCAAGATCAACTGATTTGGTTCAGATGGTGTCAAGCGTGTGTGGCGGCAACCAGGTGAGGAGTACAAAGACAAGTGTGTCTTGCCGACAGTCAAGCATGGTGGTGGGGGTGTCATAGTCTGGGGCTGCATGAGTGCTGCCGGCACCGGGGGGCTACAGTTCATTGAAGGAACCATGAATGCCAACATGTACTGTGACATACTGAAGCAGAGCATGATCCCCTCCCTTCAGAGACTGGGCCGCAGGGCAGTATTCCAACATGATAACGACCCCAAACACACCTCCAAGACCACCACTACCTTGCTAACGTAGCTGAGGGTGAAGGTGATGGACTGGCCAAGCATGTCTCCAGACCTGAACCCTATTGAGCATCTGTGGGACATCCTCAAATGGAATGTGGAGGAGCGCAAGGTCTCTAACATCCACCAGCTCCGTGATGTCGTCATGGAGGAGAGGAAGAGGACTCCAGTGGCAACCTGTGAAGCTCTGGTGACCTCCATGTCCAAGAGGGTTAAGGCAGTGCTGGAAAATAATGGCGTCCACACAAAATATTGACACTTTGGGCCCAATTTGGACCTTGTCACTTAGGGGTGGACTCACTTTTGTTGCCAGCGGTTTAGACATTAATGGTGGAGTGTTGAGTTATTTTGAGGGGACAGCAAACTTACATGTTATACAAGCTGTACACTGACTATGCCACATTGTAGCAAAGTGTCATTTCTTCAGTGTTGTCAGATGAAAAGATAGAATCAAATATTTACAAACATCTGAGGGGTGTACAGGTATAAGTACCTGCAATAAATAAATAAAAAAGAAATAAAGTTGCATGTCAGGGTTATTGGTAACTGTTCTGGTGGAAACGCTAGCCCTAACGATGACCCCGAACCCTAATGATTATGTCTAGCTCTAACCCTACTGTGGTCACATAAAGGTTCCTGCACTACTTTGAGGCAACTATGATGCTACTTGAAAGCCAGAGAGTGTAAAGTTGTATCAAAAGTTGCATTACATGAACAGAGCTGTCATACTTTTCTATTAGTAAAAAAAAACCCCCAAAAAAACACAAAACGTGCCCAAAAATCGCATGAGCCTCAGCCTGCCTCGATGTGAACCCAAACTTAAAATGAACACAGGAGGTCTCTTGGTTCGGCCATGTTGGAGTCTGGCAGTGCTGATCTTAGTGGTGACAGGTGATAATGACGGGGGTCTCCGGGGTATTCATCTGACAAAGCCAGGGACTGTGATTGGCCTAATTAATTGCAGTTCTCAGCTGGATGCTGATAAATTAGACACGTCTGGTCACTGTGCAGATCTGCACATAATGATCCCTGGGTTTCTGCTCACCATCTACTCTCACCTCCATTATGACATCTCTACAACATGGAATTACTGGCTGCTACTAATACCCAACCGCCTACTCCCGGACCA
>CATNWA010015216.1:0-117500 GCA_951230385.1 Staurois parvus | reverse complement strand
TTTTTGAGATTTCTGAACTTTTGTTGTTTATTAATCATGATGGACTTCACTATTAATATAATTTTCTATATATGTTTGCACTTTGTATATTGATTTGATATAGAGGTCTATGTTTGCGCTGTTTATTGATATTTATCACATTTTGTGTTTACCACATTGCACAGCAGCAGGATAGATCCTGTAGTAGGGTGTTTCACTTGGCGCAGGAAGAATTTTTAGTTTTAAAACCTGAAAGACGTAGAAGAAAGCGAAAAACTACCATTGGAATGGATAGAAGAATAGCCAAAATGGGGCGGACTCAGCCAACAATCAGCTCCAGGAAGATGAAAGAAGGTGTGACGTTCCCTGTGAGGACTGTTACAATTAGAAGACGCCGATGTGAAGCCAAGCTATCTGCAAGAAGTCCCCGCAAAGTCCCACTGTTGGGAAAAAGATGTGTGCTGAAGAGGTTACAATCTGCCAAAGAGCACATTGACTGGTCTAAAGAGAAATGGTGCAACATTTTGTGGACTGATGAAAGTAAGATTGTTCTTTTTGGGTCTAGTGGGCGGAGACAGTTTGTCAGACGACCCCCAAACACTGAATTCAAGCCACAGTGCACTGTGAAGACCGTGAAGCATGGTGGTGCAAGCATCATGATATGGGGATGTTTCTCATACTACGGTGTTGGGCCTATTTATCGCATACCAGGGATCATGGATCAGTTTGAATACATCAGAATACTTGAAGAGGTCATGCTGCCTTATGCTGAAGAGGAAATGCCCTTGAAATGGGTGTTCCAACAAGACAACGACCCCAAACACACCAGTAAACGTCCAACATCTTGGTTCCAGACCAACAAGATGGACGTTATGGAGTGGCCAGCCCAATCCCCGGATCTTCATCCAATAGAAAACTTGTGGGGTGACATCAAAAATGCAGTTTCTGAGGCAAAACCAAGAAATAGAGAAGAACTGTGGAATGTGGTCCAATCATCCTGGGCTGGAATACCTGATCACAGGGGCCAGAAGTTGGGTGACTCCATGCAACACAGATGTACAGCAGTTCTCAGAAACAGTGCGACTACAACCAAATATTCATGAAGTCATTCAAAGGAAAGCAAAATCTTCAAACATTTCTCAGTTTATATAGTGAATGTTTGAGTTTGTAAAGAAGAATACAAACACTGCGATTTTTTTGAACCGTCTAATATTCACTTTTCTTCCATTTTTTTAGAGGAACAACACAAATTTGATGTATTTTTCTTCATGTTGTGATTTGGAATAGAATGTGTCGTGTTCCCAATGCATTTGTGTGGATGGAAATAAAAGCGATTAGAAGGATTTTCAGCTTTATTCACTTTTTTCAACACACTGCTATTATTTTGAACACAACTGTGTATATATATATATATATATATATATACACATATACACATGCATACACACTTACTACTATATATATATATATATATACTATATATACTTACTAATATATAGCAACACTGTGTTACTATGTATCTCTTTAGTGCCCTTTCATACCTTCAGTATACAATGTACATCTTAACAAAGGATATTCTAAAGACAAAATAAATAATAATAATGATAATAATAGTAATGTCAGAGCACATTATTCTGAATTTGAGTCCAATCCTCGGACAGATCTCCCAGTCCGGGACCCTCGTACGAAGCCGTCGTTGTGAATATTGCGCTGTCGCTTGAAGATGGAACATTGTATCGATACCGATCGTGCTCCTGGTGCGTTCCCTTACGTATGGCATCATGTAGGAACCAGGAATCTGCGATCCGGAGAGGAAGAAATTCTTTGATTTCAGTGTTTCCTCTCCACCTGTCTCTGAATTCACACCCCCCATCCCCCCTCTCGCCCATCCACCCCCACACACAACTGTTCGCACTCCCTCCATGTGACTGGCAATACACTAACATGGGGGGAATAATGAGCTCTGTCCCTGATGGGGGTCTGGGGTGTTAATGAGGAGGGGGAGGGGGGATTAACCATTTACATAATATATCACCACAGATGCTTCCTGTTTTCTCTTTTCTATATAGCACCAGCGCTGTCCGTAGTGATGTACAGCTAAATGTTTATTGTCATTTAAAATCAGTAAAAATCAGCAGAGGCGGAGTCTTGGATGACGATGTTTATTCATTTATTTTGACAGCTTATGCAGGCCATAGATGGGTCGAAAATCGGCCGATTTTCGCACCGTTAGGGGTTAATTGGTCGGCCGTTTTTCTGGATTTTGGCACATTTTTTTTTATCGGTAAAGTTGGAAAAAAATTGGCCGATTTTCGCGGCAATGATGGGCAAATCGGCCGATCTTTTTACCGATAAAAAATATGCGCATGAGCTGTGACCTGCAAGAAAAAGAAGAAGAAGAGGATGAAGAATTCCAGTCTGCGGTTATATTTGACATGAAAAAGTATTGTGGTTGCAACAATGTATCCATTTGTATGTGAATAAAAACATCTGTATCTGAAATGGATACAAATGGATACATTGTTGCAACCGCAATACTTTTTCATGTCAAATATAGCGGAGTTCTCTGCAGGGACAGAAGTAATTAAATGCCGGCCGGAGGTGGTAACGTCGGCCTATTGAACGACCGATTTTTAGTTTTTTTGTTTTTAAAAACAACCAGTTTTCAACCTGTCTATGGCCTGCATTAGTACATCTCATGGTGCCCTGCAGTCTCCCAAGTTGGGTCCTCGAAGATCATGAACAGGTCATGTTTTTCAGATTTCCAGAAGTGCTTACAGCTGCCTTCAATTGTCAGAAGAGGACTGGAACCTGTCAAGGGTTAGTCATGTGCAAAGTCACCTCCACCCCAAACTGATATCTCAATTTTATGTTATTGGGCATATGTATATTATTAATGTATTGTAGATCTGATGGTGAGAAATCTCCCCATTGTGGGAGGGGCAGAGACACAAACTACTGAAGGGAAATCTCCCCATTGTGGGAGGGGCAGGCACTAACTACTGCAGGAAAACTCCCCATTGTGGGAGGGGCGGAGACACAAACTACTGCGGGAAATCTCCCCATTGTGGGAGGGGCGGAGACACAAACTACTGCGGGAAATTCCCCATTGTGGGAGGGGCAGAGACACAAACTACTGAAGGTAAATCTCCCCATTGTGGGAGGGGCAGGCACTAACTACTGCAGGAAAGCTCCCCATTGTGGGAGGGGCGGAGACACAAACTACTGCGGGAAATCTCCCCATTGTGGGAGGGGCGGAGACACAAACTACTGCGGGAAATCTCCCCATTGCGGGAGGGGCGGAGACACAAACTACTGCAGGAAATCTCCCCATTTTGGGAGGGGCAGAGACACAAACTACTGCGGGAAATCTCCCCATTGTGGGAGGGGCAAGCACTAACTACTGCAGGAAATCTCCCCATTGTGGGAGGGGCAGGCACTAACTACTGCAGGAAATCTCCCCATTGTGGGAGGGGCAGAGACACAAACTGCTGCAGGAAATCTCCCCATTGTGGGAGGGGCAGAGACACAAACTACTGCAGGAAATCTCCCCATTGTGGGAGGGGCAGAGACACAAACTACTGCGGGAAATCCCAGCAATAAGGTCTTATTAGGTAAATGCTGACATCAGTTTAGCCCTTAAGTGCTCCTAGAGGGTTGCTCAGTGAAGTGGATGACAACACTGAGAGGATCCACCAAATCGGACTGATGTAGACTAACCTGACTTGTCAATGAAGAGGACCTGTCTAAGATACACAGGCTTGAACGGGCTGTCTGGAAACCCTGGCCTGCAGCTTTATCAGTGGTTGGTTATTAGTGGCGGGCAGTAATTTGGTGTTGTAGTGATGTTATAATGGAGATGAGAGGGGAAGGTGACCAGAGTCTCAGGGATCATTACTTGCAGATTTACAGTGATCAGACATGTCTAAGTTATCAGCGTTCGTCTAAGAACCAAAATAATCAGGCCAATCAGAGCTCCTGAGTGTCCAATGGATACCCCGGGACTCCCCGTCGTGATTATCTGTCACCTCTAAAATCAGCACTACCAGACACCGCCACCGAAATGGGCAAACTGCTGCCAAGACTGGCAGACATACCCAGGATCCTGCCACCACCAACATGGCTGAACACACCTGGTGACCGACAGTCGGTTTCGACGATCGCGGAATAAATGCTTCACATCCCATCACACTTTGCTCACTTTCACTGCTAATTCTCCTCCGATTTTCCTCCAGTTTACAAATGGAGGCTAAAAGAAGCTGAATAAACAGTGGAAAAAGGATTTGGCCAAATACAATGACTTTAAATTCCACCAGTTGGAGGAAAACATCATTTTTTGACCCTTGACAATAACGGGTCACATCCAGCTGGAAAGTCTAGGTTGGTGGTTCTCAACCTTCGTGGGACCAGGGCTTGGCAAATTCATACAAAACCTTCCCACCATGACCCAGCAATAGAAAAAAAAATTATACTCACATAATGCAAGTATTAGAATGCAAAATGTTCAAAATGTATTCCAGAGAGACTAAGAAATAAAAAAAATTGAGTTACTGTAATTTAACATGGACAGAATGAAAAAATATGGGAGAGTTAGCCCCAGTGGAAGAACGGTCCCCAAATAATCGGTTTCAGTACAGTAGTGGGCCCCAACGGAGCACAGCTCCTCAAATCATTTGTCCCATTGAGAAAGTGGCCCCCAGGGAAAATATGACCCCCCAAAATCTTTGGTGTCAGTGATATAGTGGGCCCCAAGGGAGAAAGGCCTCCAAATCTTTGGTGTCAGTGATATAGTGGGCCCCAACGGAGAAAGGCCTCCAAATCTTTGGTGTCAGTGATGTAGTGGGCCCCAAGGGAGAATGGAATCCAAATATTTGGTGTCAGTGATATAGTGAGCCCCAAGGGAGAATGGAATCCAAATATTTGGTGTCAGTGATATAGTGGGCCCCAAGGGAGAAAGGCCTCCAAATATTTGGTGTCAGTGATGTAGTGGGCCTCAAGGGAGAAAGGCCTCCAAATCGTTGGTGTCAGTGATGTAGTGGGCCCCAAGGGAGAATGGAATCCAAATATTTGGTGTCAGTGATATAGTGAGCCCCAAGGAAGAATGGAATACAAATATTTGGTGTCAGTGATATAGTGGGTCCCAAGGGAGAAAGGCCTCCAAATCTTTGGTGTCAGTGATATAGTGGGCCCCAAGGGAAAATGGAATCCAAATCCTTGGTGTCAGTAGGATAGTGACCCCTAGGGAGAATAGCCCTTCAAATCATTAATCTCTTTGGGAAAGTGGCCCCCCAGGATAGAATGACCCTTAAGTCATTGATGTCATTTGAATAGTGGGCCTCTGGGGAGAATGCTCCCTGAAATCATTGTGTAAGTGAAGTAGTGTGCCTAAGGGGTGAATGGCTTCCCAAATCATAGGTGTCAGTGAGATAATGGCCACTAGGGGAGAATAGCCCCACAGAATATCAGTGTAGGTGCGATAGGGGCCCCAGGAAAGAATGCTTCCCCCCCCCCCCCAAGGTATGGGTGTCAGTGGGATAGTGGCCACCAGGGGAGAATAGCTCTTCAGATCATTAGTCTCATTGTGAAAGTGGCCCCCAGTGGAGAATGACACCCTGAATCTTTGGTGTCAGTGATGTAGTGGGCACCAAGTGAGAATGGCCTCCAAATCATATATACCAATGGGATAGTGGCCCTTAGGGAGAATAGTCCCTCAAATCATTAGTCTCTTTGGGAAAGTGGCCCCCAGGAGAATGACCCTTAGGATTGATGTCAGTGGAATAGTGAGCCCCGGGGAGAATTCCCCCCCAAATCATTGGTGTACATGGAGTAGTGTGCCTAATGGGCGAATGGCTTCCCATATCATTGGTGTCCATGAGATAATGGCCACTAAAGGACAAATAGCCCCACAGAACATTAGTGTCAGTGGGATAATGGCCACCAGGAAAGAATAGCCCTTCAAATCATTAGTCTCATTGTGAATGACCCCCCCAGTTGAGAATTACCTAAATCTTTGGTGTCAGTTATATAGTGGGCCCCAAGGGAAAATGGCCTTCAAATCACTGATACCAGTGGGATAGTAGCACCTAGGGAGAATAGCCCCTCAAATCATTAGTCTCTTTGGGAAAGTGGCCCCCAGGAGAAAATTACCCTTAAGTCATTGATGTCAGTTGAATAGTGGGCCCCTGGAAAAAATGCTCCCTGAAATCATTGGTGTAGAATAATTTGCCTTATGGTGAATGGCTTCCCAAATAATTGGTGTCAGTGAAGAATAGCTCCTCGTAAAAGAAATGAGTGTAAATGGGATAGTGGCCGCAGGGGAGAATACCCCTTCAAATCATTAGACTCAATGTGAAAGTGGCCCCTAGGAGAGAATGACCCCCCAAATCTTTGGTGTCGGTGATATAGTGGGCCCCAAGGGTAGAATGGAATCCAAATCATTGATGCCAATAGGATAGTGCCCCCCCCCAGGGAGAATAGCCCCTCAAGTCATTAGTCTGTTTAGGAAAGTGGTCCCCAGGGGAAAAATGACCCTTAAGTCATTAATGTCAGTAGAAAAGTGGGCCCCTGGGGAGAATGCTCCCCCCAAATCATTGGTATAAGTGGAACAGTGAGCCTTAGGGGTGAATGGCTTTCCAAATCATTGGTGTCAAAGAAATAGTGACCATCTGGAGAAAATAGCCCCTCAAAACAATAGTGTAAGTGGGATAGGGGCGCCAGGGAAGAATGACCCCCCCCCCCCCCAGGCATCGGTGTCAGTGGGACAGTGGCCACCAAGAAAGAATACCCCTTCAAATCATTAGTCTCATTGTGAAAGTGGCCCCCAGAAGAGAATGACCCCCTAAATCATTGGTGTCAGTGGGATAGTGGGCCCTAGGGGAGAATGGCTTCCAAATCATTGTTCTTAATGAAATAGCAAGCCCCAAGGAAGAAAGGCCTCCAGATTGTTGGTGTCAAAGAAATAGTGGCCACCTGGAGAGAATAGCCCTTCAAAACCTTAGTGTAAGTAGGTGAATGGTCCCCAGGGGAGAGCGGCCCTAAATCATTGGTGTCAATGGAATAGTTGAGCCCAGGGATTATAGCCCCCAAATCATTGGTGTCAATGGAATAGTGGAACCCCAGGAATTATAGCCCCCAAATCGTTGGTGTCAATGGAATAGTGGAGCCCAGGGAATTTAGCCCCCAAATCGTTGGTGTCAATGGAATAGTGGAACCCCAGGAATTATAGCCCCCAAATCGTTGGTGTCAATGGAATAGTGGAGCCCAGGGATTATAGCCCCCAAATCGTTGGTGTCAATGGAATAGTGGAGCCCAGGGATTATAGCCCCCAAATCGTTGGTGTCAATGGAATAGTGGAGCCCAGGGATTATAGCCCCCACATCGTTGGTGTCAATGGAATAGTGGAGCAAAGGGATTATAGCCCCCAAATCGTTGGTGTCAATGGAATAGTGGAGCCCAGGGATTATAGCCCCCAAATCGTTGGTGTCAATGGAATAGTGGAGCCCAGGGATTATAGCCCCCAAATCGTTGGTGTCAATGGAATAGTGGAATCCCAGAGATTATACCCCCAAATCGTTGGTGTCAATAGAATAGTGGAGCCCGGGGATTATAGCCCCCAAATCGTTGGTGTCAATGGAATAGTGGAGCCCGGGGATTATAGCCCCCAAATCGCTGGTATCAATGGAATAGTGGAACCCCAGGGATTATAGCCCCTAAATCGTCTGTGTAAATGGAATAGTGGAGCCCGGGGATTATAGCCCCCAAATCGCTGGTATCAATGGAATAGTGGAACCCCAGGGATTATAGTCCCCAAATCGTTGGTGTCAATGGAATAGTGGAGCCCGGGGATTATAGCCCCCAAATCGTTGGTGTCAATGGAATAGTGGAGCCCAGGGATTATAGCCCCCAAATTGTTGGTGTCAATGGAATAATGGAGCCCAGGGTATATAGCCCCCAAATCATTGGTGTCAATGGAATAGTAGAGCCCAGGGATTATAGCCCCCAAATCGCTGGTGTCAATGGAATAGTAGAGCCCAGGGATTATAGCCCCAAATCGCTGGTGTCAATGGAATAGTGGAGCCCAGGGATTTTAGCCCTCAAATCATTGGTGTTAATGGAATAGTGGAGCCCAGGGATTATAGCCCTCAAATCATTGGTGTCAATGGAATAGTGGAGTCCAGGGATTATAGCCCCCAAATCATTGGTGTCAATGGAATAGTGGAGCCCAGGGATTATAGCCCCCAAATTGCTGGTGTCAATGGAATAGTGGAGCCCAGGGATTATAGCCCTCAAATTGCTGGTGTCAATGGAATAGTGGAGTCCAGGGATTATAGCCCCCAAATCATTGGTGTCAATGGAATAGTGGAGCCCAGGGTATATAGCCCCCAAATCATTGGTGTCAATGGAATAGTAGAGCCCAGGGATTATAGCCCCCAAATTGCTGGTGTCAATGGAATAGTAGAGCCCAGGGATTATAGCCCCCAAATTGCTGGTGTCAATGGAATAGTGGAGCCCAGGGATTATAGCCCTCAAATCATTGGTGTCAATGGAATAGTGGAGTCCAGGGATTATAGCCCCCAAATCGTTGGTGTCAATGGAATAGTGGAGCCCAGGGATTATAGCCCCCAAATCGTTGGTGTCAATGGAATAGTGGAGCCCAGGGATTATAGCCCCCAAATCGTTGGTGTCAATGGAATAGTGGAATCCCAGAGATTATACCCCCAAATCGTTGGTGTCAATAGAATAGTGGAGCCCGGGGATTATAGCCCCCAAATCGTTGGTGTCAATGGAATAGTGGAGCCCGGGGATTATAGCCCCCAAATCGCTGGTATCAATGGAATAGTGGAACCCCCAGGGATTATAGCCCCCAAATCGTCTGTGTAAATGGAATAGTGGAGCCCGGGGATTATAGCCCCCAAATCGCTGGTATCAATGGAATAGTGGAACCCCAGGGATTATAGTCCCCAAATCGTTGGTGTCAATGGAATAGTGGAGCCCAGGGATTATAGCCCCCAAATCGTTGGTGTCAATGGAATAGTGGAGCCCAGGGATTATAGCCCCCAAATTGTTGGTGTCAATGGAATAATGGAGCCCAGGGTATATAGCCCCCAAATCATTGGTGTCAATGGAATAGTAGAGCCCAGGGATTATAGCCCCCAAATCGCTGGTGTCAATGGAATAGTAGAGCCCAGGGATTATAGCCCCCAAATCGCTGGTGTCAATGGAATAGTGGAGCCCAGGGATTTTAGCCCTCAAATCATTGGTGTTAATGGAATAGTGGAGCCCAGGGATTATAGCCCTCAAATCATTGGTGTCAATGGAATAGTGGAGTCCAGGGATTATAGCCCCCAAATCATTGGTGTCAATGGAATAGTGGAGCCCAGGGATTATAGCCCCCAAATTGCTGGTGTCAATGGAATAGTGGAGCCCAGGGATTATAGCCCTCAAATTGCTGGTGTCAATGGAATAGTGGAGTCCAGGGATTATAGCCCCCAAATCATTGGTGTCAATGGAATAGTGGAGCCAGGGTATATAGCCCCCAAATCATTGGTGTCAATGGAATAGTAGAGCCCAGGGATTATAGCCCCCAAATTGCTGGTGTCAATGGAATAGTAGAGCCCAGGGATTATAGCCCCCAAATTGCTGGTGTCAATGGAATAGTGGAGCCCAGGGATTATAGCCCTCAAATCATTGGTGTCAATGGAATAGTGGAGTCCAGGGATTATAGCCCCCAAATCGTTGGTGTCAATGGAATAGTGGAGCCCAGGGATTATAGCCCCCAAATCGTTGGTGTCAATGGAATAGTGGAGCCCAGGGATTATAGCCCCCAAATCGTTGGTGTCAATGGAATAGTGGAGCCCAGGGATTTAGCCCCCAAATCATTGGTGTCAATGGAATAGTGGAGCCAAGGGATTATAGCCCCCAAATCATTGGTGTCAATGGAATAGTGGCCCCAGAATTGGAGTTGTCCTCAGGGGAGAATGGTCATCAAAGCATTGGTTTCAGTGGTGGTCCTTACCCTATGATAGAAGCTAGCGCCACCTGCAGATGAAGACAGGGGCAGCAGCGCCAATATCATTTCAGGTTTGTTGGGTGCAGATCAATGTACTGACCTCTGAACATATACCCCCTGAAGCATAGTGCGGACTTGGGAAGGTGAGCCAACCCACAGCACCCATCATTGGAGTGGGATTATTTGAAATCAGCTCTGATTGGCTTTTAAGGGTCTGGGCACTCAGCTTTTCCAGAAATTTCCTATCAATTGCTTGGAATTTGCACTAGTTTTCTATCTGCTTGTGCTCTGGTCATTCTAAAACAGCCATGATGTGCAGAAGAGCAGTGGCCACACCCAGCTCCAATTTTTAAGTCTTTTTCCATTTGTGTGTGACTATTTACTCCGGGGACCCCATAGTCCAAGGCTGTTGAGTTATAGTCTTGGAGGTCCCCAGTGTGAAGCTTTATTGAGACTGAAGGGATTCTGCTATAAGTGTCACTAAGATATCCTGGCAGTAGAGGTATCCTGGTATCTGCGCAGTTTGCCTGTATTCACAAATGTCTGACACAGATCAGCCCCTGCTGCAGCCTGTGACCTGCTACAATGTTGCAGTATGATCACTGGGGGGAGAGGAGACAGAAGAAATGCTTCCTCCTGCCTGCAGCAGACCAATGACATTATCACAGCCTAGGCAAAATCGCTGGACCGAAGCTCAAAGATGGGTTTTTATTCATACGAAGGTGAAGGTTTTCTGGAAAATTATACCGATGGCGTATACTGTGACATGTCAGGAATTTATTTATGGAGACTTGTAAATTTACTGACAGATCCGCTATAAAGAACAACATAATCTAAACGTATTGAAAGAAAAAATTTTGAATGTGTAAATGCCACAAACTGACGGTAGAGGGCGCTCTTACCCAGCAAGAATATACTGTAGTACTATAGTACAAGCTGTGATGGATAATGAGAATCCCAGATATGTCACTAATATACATCTATAGTGTGTGTGTGTATATACAGTTGTGTTCAAAATAATAGCAGTGTGTTGAAAAAAGTGAATAAAACTGAAAATCCTTCTAATAGCTTTTATTTCCATCCACACAAATGCATTGGGAACACGACACATTCTATTCCAAATCACAACATGAAGAAAAATACATCAAATTTGTGTTGTTCCTCTAAAAAATGGAAGAAAAGTGAATATTAGACGGTTCAAAAAAATCGCAGTGTTTGTATTCTTCTTTACAAACTCAAACATTCACTATATAAACTGAGAAATGTTTGAAGATTTTGCTTTCCTTTGAATGACTTCATGAATATTTGGTTGTAGTCGCACTGTTTCTGAGAACTGCTGTACATCTGTGTTGCATGGAGTCACCTAACTTCTGGCCCCTGTGATCAGGTATTCCAGCCCAGGATGATTGGACCACATTCCACAGTTCTTCTCTATTTCTTGGTTTTGCCTCAGAAACGGCATTTTTGATGTCACCCCACAAGTTTTCTATTGGATGAAGATCCGGGGATTGGGCCGGCCACTCCATAACGTCAATCTTGTTGGTCTGGATCCAAGATGTTGCACGTTTACTGGTGTGTTTGGGGTCATTGTCTTGTTGGAACACCCATTTCAAGGGCATTTCCTCTTCAGCATAAGGCAGCATGACCTCTTCAAGTATTCTGATGTCTTCAAACTGATCCATGATCCCTGGTATGCGATAAATAGGCCCAACACTGTAGTATGAGATACATCCCCATATCATGATGCTTGCACCACCATGCTTCACGGTCTTCACAGTGCACTGTGGCTTGAATTCAGTGTTTGGGGGTCGTCTGACAAACTGTCTCCGCCCACTAGACCCAAAAAGAACAATCTTACTTTCATCAGTCCACAAAATGTTGCACCATTTCTCTTTAGGCCAGTCAATGTGCTCTTTGGCAAATTGTAACCTCTTCAGCACACGTCTTTTTCCCAACAGTGGGACTTTGCGGGGACTTCTTGCAGATAGCTTGGCTTCACATCGGCGTCTTCTAATTGTAACAGTCCTCACAGGGAACGTCACACCTTCTTTCATCTTCCTGGAGCTGATTGTTGGCTGAGTCCGCGCCATTTTGGCTATTCTATCCATTCCAATGGTAGTTTTTCTCTTTCTTCCGCGTCTTTCAGGTTTTGGTTGCCATTTTAAAGCATTTGCGATCATTTTAGCTGAGCAGCCGATCATTTTCTGCACTTCTTTATATGTTTTCCCCTCCAATCCACATTTTAATCAAGGTACGCTGTTCTTCTGAACAATGTCTGGAACGACCCATTTTCCTCAGAATTTCAGAGAGAAATGCACTGTAACCATCATGTACAACATTTGCTGCCTTCCTTCCTTAAATAAGGGCAATAATTGGCACCTGTTTTTCAAAGAATGAATGACGTCACTAATAGAACTCCACACTGCTATTATTTTGAACACGCCCCTTTCGATGAGTGATTCAATGACACAGAATCAGCAGCATGCATGTCATGACTGTTGGGTCTGTTGGATTTCTATTACTCTACTACACCTGCTAGGAAATTATTTGCCATGTAGAAATATCATTTCCACCAAAAACAGCGATTGATCCGGTTAGTGATGTCTGACTGCTATTATTTTGAACACAACTGTATATATATATATATATATGTACCACAGTATATTGTATATCTAGCTAGAGATAAATAGATATGCAATGGGAAAATAAAAATAAAATATATATATATACACAGTATATGTGGACAGGGATATTGGGATATTCTGCTCCTAATAAAGGATTATATTGCTACCAGACAACAACAACCTCCCTCACTACTGATAGAGAGGAAGGACGGAGATGATGGTGATACTCCCAGCTCTGGGTGGAGCAACAGGGGCAGAATTCACATTGCAGGGGCGCTGCATGATGGTAGGAGGTGTTCCCATGCTTTGGGGTTGGCAGCACTGTGAGACCCCAACTGACAACCCTAATTTCCTCTCTGTCAGTGTTGCTCCTCCTGTGCTGCAGTTACTGCTGGTTATAGATCGCAGTGGAAGTGAATGACCCCCACAGTCTGGCCCTGGAACATTATTCAGTTCTGCCGGCGGTCCTCTCACCTGAACATCCCCTGTGTCTGTGTTCCATGGAATGGTCTCCATATTAGTGGAATCTGTGACTCTGGTCCTCCCATGGTGTGAGTCAGAGCCGGTCGGGGCGATTACCAATGTATTTACTGTCTGGGATCTCCAGACTCGTCTCAGGACTCAGATTTGTCTTGTTTTTCTTTTCTCTGTATGTCATTCACCATAGTCCTGACTTTTATTAAAGTGACACTAAACTCCAGTTAAAAAACAAATCTAAGTTATGTAATCCTGGACTCCGACCTCTTCTTTCAGCCCCATATCCAATCACTATATCCAACCTTGCCGCCTTCACCTCCATGACATTTCTAAAATACCCCGCTTCTTAACCAATGACACCAAAACTACTGCATCACTCCCTGGCTATCTCCAGCTTCGACTACTGCAGCTTCCTCCTCGGTGGCCGACTTCTACACCACCTATCACCCCTTCATGAATTCTGCTACCAGACTCATCCACCTTACCCACTGCTCAGTGCCCGCCACCCCTCTGCCAATCCCTCCACTGGCTTCTTTTCACCAAACTAATACAATTCTAAATACTTACAACAAAATACAAAGCCATCTGGAACTCTGCCCCCAGCTATATTTTCATCCTAGTTTTGAACTGTCCTCCTCATTCTTCTTAAGGTCTCCTTCTCTCTATAGCTACCTCATCTCCCCCTCCTATGCTCATCTCCAGGACATTTCCAAAGCCTCTCTCATCCTTTGGATCTTCCTACATCAATATGTATGGCTGGCTATTTCCTGCTCTCTAGCTACCTCACCTCCTCTTCCTATGTTCATATCATGGACTCTTCTAAAGCCTCTCCAATCCTTTGGAACTCACTACATCAGTATGTATTGCTGGCTATCTCCTGCTCTCTAGCTCTCTCATCTCCTCCTCCTTTGGTCACCTCCAAGACTTCTTCAAAGCCTCTCTCATCCTTTGGAACATCCAACATCAATATGTATGGCTGGCTATCTCCTGCTCTCTAGCACCCTCATTGTCTCCTCCTATGCTCACCTCCAGGATTTCTCCAAAGTCTCTCCATCCTGTGGAACTCCCTACATCCATATGTATGGCTATCTATCTCCTGCTCTCTAACTACCTTACCTCCTCCTCCTATGCTCATATCCAGGACTTCTAAAGCCTCTCCCATCCTTTGGAACTTCCTACATCAATATGTATGGCTGGCTATCTCCTGCTCTCTAGCACCCTCATTGTCTCCCCCTGTACTCACCTCCAGGACTTCTCCAAAGCCTCTCCATCCTGTGGGCAGCACAGTGGCTAAATGGTTAGCACTTCTGCCTGGCAGTACTAGGGTGATTGGTTCGAATCGCAGCCATGGTACCACCTGCCTGGAGTTTGCATGTTCTCCCTGTGCCGCCATGGGTTTCCTCCCACACTCCAAAGACTTGCTGGTAGGTCAATTGGCTCCTGTCTAAATTGTCCCTAGTATGTGTATGTATGTATGTGAATTAGGGACCTTAGATTGTACGCCCCTTGAGGGTTAGGGACTGATGTGAATGTACAATATATATGTAAAGCGCTGCGTAAATTGACAGTGCTATATAAGTACCTGAAATAAATAATCCTGTGGAACTCTCTACGTCAATGTGTATGGCTTACTATCTCCTGCTCTCTAGCAACCTCATTGTCTCCTCCTATGTTCACCTCCAGGACTTCTCCAAAGCCTCTCCATCCTGTGGAACTCCCTACATCCAAATGTATGGCTGGCTATCTCCTGCTCTCTAGCAACCTCATTGTCTCCTCCTATGTTCACATCCAGAACTTCTCCAAAGCCTCTCCATCCTGTGGAACTCCCTACATCCAATATGTATGGCTGACTATCTCCTGCTCTCTAGCAACCTCATTGTCTCCTCCTATGCTCACCTCCAGGACTTCTCCAAAGCCTCTCCATCATCTGTAGAACTCCCTACATCAATATGTAAGGCTGGCTATCTCCTGCTTTCTGGAACTCCCTCACCTCCTCCTCCCAGCAACCTCTTTGTCTCCTCCTACCCCAGGACAAAGCCTCTCCATCCTGTGGAACTCCCTTCAATATGTATGGCTGGCTATCTCCTGCTTTGTAGCTCCCTCACCTCCTCCTCCCATTGGAATTGAATGACGTAACACACAAATTGATCTGATGCGTAAAGTTTTTTGAACTGGGTTATCCGGATGACACTTTGAATGGAGCTCTTTTACAAGCTGATGAAAGAGTCAGTGTTGATATTCCACTCCTTGCATAGACAGAATACCGTTTGTTCAAACACATCACTTTTTATCCGAGAAATGTAAGGAAATCACCAGCAGACTCAGCTAAAGTTGTGACAGTAATTTGTCTGCTAAAAGTCACCACTTCTTACGTCCAAGTGGAGCAAAAACTGAAAAGATCTGTGGACTCGAATAATTAACATATCAGAAGACTCCAATTAAAATATCAGAGAGGAAAGGTTGATTTAAATGTCAAATATAATGTGTAGCGTTCTTATCTGTAGTTCACCATTTTCTCATCTACATTTCGGTCGCATTTACAATATTTGGGATTGTTTTTATTGTAACATTTATTTTTTGAAATGTTCATGTTTGCTTTCCGCTGGAAAGTCTACCTAAGTGTAGCGCTACCCCCCCCCACAGGAGCTGCTAAGTTTTAACTGGTTCTTTCCCAAAAGTTGATGTGGAGGCAGCCAGGCACACAGTATTTTCCCCATTCTTGGGCTCAATGAACAGTCTAAGGCAATGTTTCTCAACCTTTTTTCATTCAAGGCACCCTTTAAAATTATGGACAGTCTTGAGGCACCCCATTCTAAAATGTGGAAAATGATTCTAATAGTTTTACATAACGCAGCAACATCCAAACATGTAGGACACCCAACATTGGAGGCGATTTATTCTTCCAAAGCAAATACACTTTTGCACACTGGTACAGACTAGTATCCCAGTGTTTCTCCTCTCCCTCCGTTTTTTCCATCACTGAACTAATGTGACCCCAGGACTGATGGAAAGGGGTGGAGGAGGGTCAAACTAGGATGTTGTGCTGGCAACTGACATCCTCCTTATCAACTGATGATGTCATTGGTTGTCAGGACGCCGCGGCTAGAAGGTCGTAATGGTGCACAATGAAAATCCATGGGATTGTGTAACTAAAAGGCCGGCGTGTTCCACCCACTGGCTGGCATACAAGTTTTGGCCAATTTTTAGACTTTTGCCAAGGTACCCCTGAAGGAACATCAAGGCACCCCCGAAGAAACCTCAAGGCACCCCTGAAGGAATCCCAAGGCACCCCTGAAGGAACATCAAGACACCCCTGAAGAAACCTCAAGACACCCCTGAAGGAACATCAAGGCACCCCTGAAGGAACATCAAGGCACCCCTGAAGGAACATCAAGGCACCCCGGAAGAAACCTCAAGACACCCCTGAAGGAACCTCAGGCACCCCTGAAGGAAACATCAAGGTACCCCGGAAGAAACCTCAAGACACCCCTGAAGAAACCTCAAGAGACCCCTGAAGGAACATCAAGGCACCCCTGAAGGAACACTCAAGGCACCCCTGAAGGAACATCAAGGCACCCCTGAAGAAACCTCAAGACACCCCTGAAGAAACTTCAAGACACCCCTGAAGGAACCTCAAGGCACCCCGGAAGGAAACCTCAAGACACCCTGGAAGAAACCCCAAGGCACCCCTGAAGGAACAACAAGGCACCCTTGAAGGAACCTCAAGGCACCCCAGAAGAAACCTCAAGGCACCTCTGAAGAAACCTCAAGACACCCCTGAAGAAACTTTAAGACACCCCTGAAGGAACCTCAAGGCACCCCAGGGTGCCTGGGCACCCTGGTTGAGAAAGGCTGGTCTAAGGGATATATATTTTATTGTAGAACTTGGGAGGGGAAAAGAGGGAGAATGGGATACCCCAAGAACACTGAAACAAAAGGATACTTTTTTTCTTTTAAACAGTCTCTGTACAGTAGGGCAGAAGGTGTAATTGAAAACAAGTCCCCGTGCTAGGCGTCCTCAAACCGAGCAATTACAAGGGTCTTCTGAAGTAAAGGGATCTGCGCACACACTAATTTTCTGAGTCAGGTCAGTATTCACAATGCCACAGGATCATCAGTTGCCTCCTTCCAATATAGTGACATAGTTAGTCTGGTTGAAAAAAGACACATCCAGTTCAATAAAAAGGAACAACAAAATGTACCCAATCCTATACCCACAGTTGATCCAGAGGAAGGCGAAAAAAACCCAGCAAAGCACAATCCAATTCCTTCCTGATCCCCCGTGAGGCAATCAGATCAATCCTAGATCAACTTTACCTATAAATGTTAATATCCAGTAATATCCTGTGTATCCAAGATGAATCCAGGACTTTTTAAAAACAATCTACTGAGTTGGCCAGAACCAGCTCTTGAGGGAGTCTATTCCACATTTTCACAGCTCTTACTGTGAAGAAACCATCCTGCGGGGATCGTCGGCCATGCAACCTATACGGGGTGACACCGGACCCGCTCCATAAAAAGGTAAGTTGTAAAGAAAGCCAATGATCCCCGCAGGATGGATCGGATCTGTGGATTGGGGAGCATAATGGACGGACTCCGATCCATTATGCTCAATCCGCAGATCCGATCCATCCTGCGGGGATTGTCGACTTGCTTTACAACTTACCTTTTGTGGAGTGGGTCCAGTGTCAGCCCGTGCGGTAGGTGTCACCCCGATGCGACGCGCACCCCCCTAGCACCTGCCTAGAGACGCCACTGGTCATGAGGCCATATTAGGTCAGTGATGTCATGAGCATCCCCCTCCCCTTACCTGATGTAACAAAGGGTCGGGGATGCTCATGACATCATTGACCTAATATGGCCACAAGAATATATTAGGCCAATGTCATTGATGACTGGAAACTGGTAATCACTACTGGCAACCATGCTGATTGGTTCCTAATCGCTACAGTGAGACTTGCAGCAGTCAGTGACAGTAAGGTCACACAACTAGGAGCGCACGCAGGTGCACTTTCCTACTTCACAACTGCACCATAGATTACCTTTCTCATTGGCAGTTGTGCCTTCGTTACACCAACAATGACAGCTGGCCTCTGGGTTTCGGACCCGGGTCCAAACACCCGAATTTCATATAGGCTTTAATATCACAATGCCACTATCAGGCCTGCCCCCCAGGCCAGAGTACTTGGTGTCATTCTGGACCCCAACCTTTCTTTCCAAGCCCCAAGTCCAATCATTAACAAACTCATGCAGACTCCACCTCCGCAACATCGCCAAAATCCGCACGTTCCTAACCCCAGAAACCACTACAACAGCTCATCCACTCCCTCATGATATCACGACAACTACTGCAACTCCCTCCTCACTGGCCTGCCTCGCCGCTGGCTATCCCCGCTTCAGTCCATCCTGAATACGGCTGCCAGACTCATTCACCTTTCCAACCGCTCCATCTCCGCCACCCCCTCTGCCAATCCCTCCACTGGCCTCCACTCAGTGTCCTCCACCCCCCTCTGCCAATCCCTCCACTGGCCTCCACTCAGTGTCCTCCACCCCCCTCTGCCAATCCCTCCACTGGCTTCCGATTGCCCAACGGATAAAATTCAAAATCCTAACACTGACGTACAAAGCCGTCCACCACACTGCCCCGAACTACATCACCGACCTAATATCCAAGTACCACCCAACACGCACACTCCGCTCCTCACAAGACCTCCTTCTCTCTAGTTCCCTGGTCTCCTCCTCCCATGCCCGCCTCCAGGACTTCTCCAGGGTGTCACCCATCCTCTGGAACTCCCTGCCCCAATCCATCAGACTATCACCTACTCTCCTCTCCTTTAGGCACACCCTGAAAACCCACCTCTTCAGGGAAACCTATCCCACCCCCTGCTAATTGCCGACCTCCTCCACTCCTCCTACCACCCCATCCCCCACATCCAGGGGCGGACTGACAACTCATGGGGCCCCCGGGCAATAGGGGATCATTGAGCCCCTGTGATCCTTACCCACACTCAAAAACCACACCCGAAAAAAGCCTATGAAAGGTTCCAGGGACATCTCATGGGGCCCCCTACTGACCCTGGGCCCTCGGGCAGTGCCCGAGTTACCCCAATGGTCACTATCCGCCCCTGCCCACAGCTATCTCCTCCTGTACCACTTTCCCCTCTGGGGCACACTAGCAAAGTGAATGGTTTTACACCCCTGAACTCACATTTCCAGAACATGAAACTTCAACGTTCAGGAAATACGACTATTTCCTCTTTTCTTTTTTTTATGAATTCTGCGTACAAATATTAAGCCTTTCCCAGATTGTAAACAAAAAGAAAATGTTGCACCTTGGAGTAACAAAACTCAGAGCAAAGGAAGAATCCGATTTATTACTGCTCCCCGTGAAACTGACCGTACATCGATTCTATGGTGACCAAGGAGATGGGTGGGGGTAGGGAAAGGGCATGTGGGTGGAGCAACTCATAGCTAGCTACTCCTTATTTCCGACACTCCCCCCCACCCCCTGCCTCGCTGCACATCAACCCTACCCCACACCACGACCAGGGGCGGACTGACAACTCATGGGGCCCCCGGCAATAGGGGATCATGGGGCCCCTGTGTCCTTACCCACAACTCAAACCAACCCAAAAAAGCCTATGAAAGGTTCCAGGGACATCTCATGAGGCCCCCTACTGACCCTGGGCCCTCGGGCAGTGCCCGAGTTCCCCAATGGTCAGTCCGCCCCTGCCCACAGCTATCTCCTCCTGTACCACTCTCCCCTCCCTCCTAGATTGTAAGCTCGCAGGAGCAGGGCTCTCGATCCCCTCATGTATCATATTGTATTGTTATTGTACTGTCTCATGTATTGTCCCCCATTTGTAATGTACAGCGCTGAGCGAACTGTTGGCGCTTTATAAATACTGTATAATAATAATTCAAAATTAATTTTCAATATTTTTAAATCTGCAGCTTTAAATAAAATAATCCCTGGTGATCCTGCCACAAAGGTCCTTGTTCAGACACTTCCTGTTATAAGGTGACAACGCTCTGTCCCTGACACCCAATTACACTCCTGTGTTGTCACCCTGTCACACTGGCTTTTCGATTGGCTATCTAGCCTAGGTTCACACCTTGTCCGTGTTGGGAACACATGCAAAAACGTGTGCTTTCCCAACACACACACAGAGTGTGTTGCCCTTTAGCAGAAGCACAGAGGTTTTATTAATTGCCAATGCCCCCCCCCCCCCCCCCCACCACCACCACCACCACCACCATGTAGCTTGGTGCAGCGCAATTTTGAAAAAGGGTTCAGGGACTTCTTTTCTGCATTTTTTGCATGTAGGGAAGCCCATTGAAATGAATAGGCTGCTCAACACATGATGTGCGAGAACGCACACGCACAATATCACACCTGTATGAACCTTAAACACACTGTACAGATATGGTGTACTGTTGTCACCATCAGGAAACCCGTCATGAAAATGCCATGTCTTTTAAAAAGGCAATTGTTTATGTACAAAGCAAACTAAGGCCCCTATGCACACATGAATTCGCTTAGACGTTTAGCATTCCCAGCAGGAGAAAAACTCCAAACTCAGCAAAAACGCATGTAAACGCAGTACCATGTTTAAACGCTTGGATGTTTATTCATTTGATTGGCTGCCACGTGTGTCAAACTGGCGGCCCTCTAGCTATTGCCAAACTACAAGTCCCATGAGGCATTGCAAGATTGACAGTTACAAGCATGACTCCCAAAGGTAGAGGCATGATGGGACTTGTAGTTGCGCAACAGCTGGAGGGCCGCCAGTTGGACCCCCCTGGGCTAGAGTATTTTCCATTGAACTTTAATCCCATTTGACACCCAAATGTTCAGCTTTAGAAGTTGTGTTTTTTTGTGTTTATTTCCCATTGCTGAGCCATGACATGCTCCCCCATCGCCAATATGATCTCATCCTCAACGTATAATCCAAATACTGATGGAAATAGAGGGACTCCGCCCGGCTCTGTTTACCCGTCTGGTATAGAGAATAACAACATTGGGCGTATGGTGTCTCCAGGGACAGGCCTGTTATGTACAATCATACATATGTCTGTGGAACGCTGTGATCTCCTCCACATGGTGGTTTGATATACAGTCCAGCCATCCCCATCTATCTGCAAATCTTAACTTGTCCAAATCTGATGGCGATTGTTACATCTGCTTCAGGAGACATCTCCCACATGGGATTGGCTGGATATTTTTCCAGTAAATTTTTCCCATATGGAGAAATTGAAGCGGGGGAGAGGGGCCTCTGTCCGGTCTTGGACCATTTCATAAACAATTGGCCAATGTGCTCAGGTGATAGTTGTTCCCTGTATGGATTGTGACCCTTCTCGCCAACTCAGCTGTTTGTTGGGTAGGTGCAGCATAGTGCGTTGGCAGTAATTACACTGAGGCCTAACGTGCAGTAATGGATGTATTGAAGAACTTGAAAACGATACAACAGGCAGGAGAAAACCTGATCGGGAATTTACAGTCAATGCAGCAGAGAGTCAGTGGCTGTAGGCCCGAGCTGAAGACCGTGCTTGCCAAGGGAGGAGGAATGGGGCCTGGCCAGTTGAACCCAAGAGGGAGCTTGTGTAGTGTAGTGTAGAAGTAGTCTCTTAGCTTTCCCTACTCCCCAGGAACCTCTCCTACCACCTGTGCTGTCCCTGACAGACTGGTATACTCTCCTTAAACTGGCCACTTTGCAAAAACCTGGGGGCAGGGACTTAAAAAGGCTCTGTGTGGCCCAAGATGGCCACCAGAATCACCTGCATGCAACCAGAATTCTTCTCAAGTGGACCAAGGCTACCATCCATGATGAGGAACAATGCCTTTTCCAGCATGATGAAGCACCTTGCTCTAAGGCAAAAGTGATAACTAAGTGACTTGAGGAACATGGAAATTTTGGGTCCGTGGCCAGGAAACTCCCCAGACCTTCATCCCATTGAGAACTTGCGGTCAATCCTCAAGAGGCAGGTGAACAAAAAAACTCCACAAATTCTGACAAACTCCAAGCATTGATTATGCAAGAATGGGTGGCCACCAGTCAGAATGTGGCCCAGAAATCGATGGACAACATGCTAGGGGGAATCGCAGGGGTCTTGAAAAAGAAGTGTCAGCACTGCAAATATTGACTCTTTGCATAAATTTCATGTCATTGTCAATAAAATCCTTGAGACTTATGGAATGTTTGTGATTATTCTTCAGTCTAGCAGAGTAACATCTGATGAAAAAGATCTACAAACACTGAAGCAGCAGACTTTGTGAAAATTAATATTTGTGTCATCCTCAAAACTTTTGTCCACGGCTGTAAATCTATCTTTCCTCCGAAGCATGATTCGAGTTCGGATCACGTTTCAGAGGCTACTGACCAGCTGTGGGGAAGTGATGTGATGCCTCCTCTCTGCTGGATTTAACCCCATCATTGCAGACAAACACACCGCAACTATGTGCATTGTACGCGATCGCAGGGCTTTTGCCGCGCTTCCCCATTTGCCGTCATCTCGATGGCGGCATGTAAACACCCCCCCCATCTGCTGCCTATTGCAGCTTAACCTCTTGGTGCTGGCCGAACGCAAAATGTGCGGCTTCCCGGCATCTGGGCCTAGACGCTGAGCGGCCGCTCATTTGTGTTCTATTAAAAAAAAAACGTGCTGAGAGCGCGTGCTCCCAGCACACATGCCCGGTACTCACGGAAAGGTCCCGATCTCCTCTTTCGTTCGGGACCTTTCCCAATCATGTGACAGTATGTCACTGCGGTCACATGACCCTAAACCCTGCCCCGCCTCCCGGCTTCTGAAACCCTTAAAGGGTCGGGAGGTGCCAAGCGGGTAGGGGGGGGGCAATTGGTGGGTGACAAAAACATGTCTCAAGGGCTAAGACCTAATTTACACCAGATGCAGACAAACGCATTTTTCAACGCAGTATGAACGCAAATGCAAGCCTATGGTGGTGCATGCGTTTAAAAAAGGTACAGCACGCTGCATTTTTTTTGCACATAAGCATTGCAGAATACACGGAACAAAGCACAAACGCAAAAAAAAAAAACGCAAAAAAAATTTGTCTAAAAACCGCTCCACAATCGCACCGCAAACACATTACAAACGTATGTAAACGCACGCCAGGAACTGCGCTCTGAATGCGAGGCACTGATATATAGATCCACTGATTTCCCGGTCCTGGAAGTGCATGCAGCAACCCCAATAAGTGCACCGTATACCTGCAGTGACCGCTCTCATAGTCCCAGACACACACTGGCTTCCCCGCTGGTGATCACTGGCCTCTTGGCTGTAGCCTGCTCACTGCCGTTGCATGATGATCCATCTCTCTTCCAGCTGAGCTCAAGCAACTTCACACTAGTGAGATTTCAG
Source organism: Staurois parvus (assembly GCA_951230385.1). Classification (NCBI taxonomy): domain Eukaryota; kingdom Metazoa; phylum Chordata; class Amphibia; order Anura; family Ranidae; genus Staurois; species Staurois parvus. Next base: position 94,031 of record CATNWA010015216.1, on the reverse strand, counting down.
ATGGGACTTAAAGGGTAACTCCACTTTCGTGGGGAAAAAAATACAGCAAAAAAAAAAAATAGAGCGTATACATTGCAACACAAGTCATATTCTAATTAAAAGTTATTAAAAATTACCTTTTCTTTTCATTCTGCTGAGATGTAATTAACTGTAAAATACAATGCAATATGGAAACCTGGAGGCGTTCTATACATAGAATATGTACACAGTGTCCCCAGAAACATCATTTCCTGCTCGTGTGATTGGCTCACTGATTTTCCTTGAAATCCGCACTAAGATACAAATTAGATTTGGGCATCCCCTGCAACAAAAAATGTCATTTTGGTCAGTGGCGTCCCTAGGCAGGTGCGGGGGGTGCGCGCCGCACCGGGTGACACCTATCGCACGGGGTGACACCGGACCCGCTCCACGAAAAGGTAAGTTTTAAAGCAAGCCAACAATCCCCGCAGGATGGATCGGATCTGCGGATTGAGCATAATAGATCAGAGTCCGATCCATTATGCTCCCCAATCTGCAGATCCGATCCATCCTGTGGGGATCGTCGGCTTGCAACCTATACAGGGTTAACTGATCGCTCCACGAAAAGGTAAGTTTTAAAGCAAGCTGACGATCCCCTCAGGATGGATCGGATCTGCGGATTGGGGAGGATAATGGATCGGACTCTGATCCATTATGTTCAATCCGCAGATCCGATCCATCCTGAGGGGATCATCGGCTTGCTTTAAAACTTACCTTTGTTGTGGAGCGGGTCCGGTGTCACCCCGTATAGGTTGCAAGCCACCGATCCCCACAGGATGGATCGGATCTGTGGATTGACCATAATGGATCAGAGTCCGATCCATTATTCTCCCCAATCCGCAGATCCGATCCATCCTGCGAGAATCTTCGGCTTGCTTTAAAACTTACCTTTTTGTGGAGAGATCAGTTAACCCCGTATAGGTTGCAAGCCGACGATCCCCGCAGGATGGATCAGACCTGTGGATTGGGGAGCAGAATGCATCGGACTCCAATTCATTATGCTCAATCCGCAGATCCGATCCATCCTGCGGGGATCGTCGGAGGGGTGACACCAAGTGTTACCGCACCGGTGACACCAATCCTAGGGACGCCCCTGATTTTGGTGAGATACTCCCAAAGGGAAATCACATCTAAAGGGATGCAGACCCTGCCAATATTCACATTAGAACCCAAAAAGTGCAGCAGCTGATTGATAAATATGAAACCGCTCCCATACAGATTCACTCTGCAAATGGACACAAACAAACAAACAGCTATTCCTTCAGAATGACAAAAGGTAGGACTCTGCAACAGCAATGTACATCGATCACTCAGAGGGGAGTGTTTTTTTTTTCAACTCTTTGAGTCGCACACAGTCACTTGACAATGGAAATCACATTGCTGTCAATGGTTCCTGTTCACATCCATGTAACTCAGCATGATGCGATTTTGGAAAAGGTTCCTGTACTACTTCAGTGCGATCCCAGCACATTTTTGGCCCCATACAATATTCACACCACTTCAAAGCAGCGTCCAAGTTGCGCTCCATAATTGCACGGAAATTCGGATCAGAATCGGATTGCAGCAGTGAGAACCTGAGCTCCAGAATTCCTGTGTTCATGGAACATCTGCGGTTACGAAGGGGTGAAGCTATTAGATGAGCGTGTAATGTGCTCCATTCAGTGTTCAGGTCACGGGTCATGTGATACCAGCGATAGGAGTCGGTGTGTGGGATCGCTGCGTTCCTAGCGCTGCGTGCAGGGGGGGAATGGGGGGGAGATATTGGCTTCTGCTGTGAAATTATTAAATCCCTCCATCCCCCCCCCCCCCCCCCAGTCCTTGGCTGGCCTGGACACACTGCGGGAGAAATATTTGGGAGGAACATTGGCAATGTGTTTTTTTTGCCTGGCGCCGAGCCCGGTTCCTCTCAGGTCGCAGGAATTCATCCTGATTTTTCTCTCTTGGCTGCGCCATCCAGCGACGTCTCTGCCCCTCCGCTGTTGGCTAATGAGGTGCCACCAATGTGCAGGGGACGCGTGCTCCATCTCCGCCCCCCTCCCACATCTCAATAAACAGAGGCCCTTAGAGTGTCCAATGCGTCTACATCTGTGTCCATGGAAGACTGAACATGTGTAGGGTGAAGACAGGCATTGAAGCCAGAGGATCAGGATAACAACTAGGCAACTAGCATTTTCAGAAGGTCAGCGGCCGCCTAATCTCTCATGACAAGTGTGATATATCAGACAAGTCCGGGTTCTGACATTCCAGTTTTATAATACAATGCTTGATTGGGAGGTGCCCACAAACCTACATAAATATGGGGGGACAGAGCCCTGGGGGAAACTGAGCCCAGATCCCCAGCACCGCATGGTAAAAGAGCCACTCATTGTAGCAGCTCGGTGTTGATCTGTTGCTGCATGTGCGTTCGGTTACGTTGCTGGGATGCATTCAATCGGGACGGAGGCCTCCTGCGGAGTTGGAGTTCTTCCCATTGTTTGGCAGTTCTGGAATGCGATTTATAGATAGTCATAAAACGCTGCCGGTCGGATCCAGAGCTGGCGACACGTGGACTACTGAGCTGGGAAATGTTCCTGCTGCTTGTAAAGTCTAAATGCAACAAGATACGCCAGATCAATTATATAGAGAGCGGCCAATCAGATCACAGTTATCCTTCCTCCCATGCAAGTCACACAGTGAGCTGAGGAATCTGATTGATTACTAAATATTTTCTTTGTTGAGAAACCAAATGGCTGCTTTACAGCTGATTGGTAGGTGTGAGGACTGACATTCCCACTCCAGATGTTTGGGTGGAGAGCACATTCATAACTCATATTTGCACTGGAACATGGAAAAGTTTTCTTTTGTCTCTTTGGAAGTTCCGGAATGTTGCTGCAACTTCTAGATGTGATTTTTTAGATTTTAGTGTGTGTAGTCAGAATCATTGGAGGATGAATGGTGTTCATCCTCAAGAGGGCAGCTGGTTGGAGCTCCTGATTAATCCTAAGAGGGTGGCTACTGGTAAGAGTTCCACAAGATCAGCCCTAAGAGTGGCTGTCTGAATGAGCTCCACTCTGATCAACCCTAAGAGAGTGGCTGGTGGAAGGAGCTCCATCCTGATCAACCAGAGAGGGTGGCCAGTAGAAGAAGCCTCACCCTGATTAACCCTGGGAAGGTGGCTGGTGCAAATCCAAAGAGGGTGGCAGGTGGAACGAGCTCCACCCTGCGCAACTTGAAATGGGCAGCTTGAGGAAGGAGCTCCACCCTGATCAACCCAGAGAGGGCAACTGGTGGAGAGAGCTGCATCCTAATCAACCCTGGGAGGGTGGCTGGTGCAAGGTGGTCCACTCTGATCAACCCTAAGAGAGTGGCTGGTGGAAGGAGCTCCATCCTGATCAACCAGAGAGGGTGGCCAGTAGAAGAAGCTTCACCCTGATTAACCCTGGGAAGGTGGCTGGTGAAAATCCTAAGAGGGTGGCAGGTGGAACGAGCTCCACCCTGCGCAACTTTAAATGGGCAGCTTGAGGAAGGAGCTCCACCCTGATCAACCCAGAGAGGGCAACTGGTGGAGAGAGCTCCACCCTAATCAACCCTGGGAGGGTGGCTGGTGCAACGTGGTCCACCCTATTCAATCCTAAAAGGTTGGCTGATCAACTCTAAATGCACAGCTGGTGGAAGGAACTCCACCCTGATCGATCCTAAAAGAGTGGTTTGTAGAGGGAGCACCACCCTAATAGACCCTGAGAGGATGGCTGGTGGAAGGCCCTACATCCTGATCAACCTAGAGAGGGCAGCTGCTGTTGAAAGAGCTCCCCAATAATCAATCCTGAGAAGGTGGCTGATGAAAAGAGCTCCAACCTGATCAACCCAGGTAGGGTCGCTGGTGGAAGGAACTCCACCCTGATCAACCCTGAGAAGGTGACTAGTGAACGGAGCTCCAACCTGATCAATCCTGAAAGGGCAGACAGCGGAATAAGCTCCATCATTATCAACCCTGAGAGGGCAGCTGGTGGAAAGTTCTTTACCCTGATCAGCCCCAAGAGGGTGGTTAGTGGAAGACGTTCCACTCTGATCAACCCTGAGAAGGTGGCTAGTGGAAAGAACTCCACCCTGCTCAACTCTACATAGCTGGTAGAAGGAGCTCCACCCTGATTGATCCTGAAAGGATGGTTAGCAGAAAGAGCTCCACCCTGATGGACCCTGAGAGGATGGCTGGTGGGAGGCCCTACATCCTGATCAACCATGAGAGGTTGGTTGTTATAGGAGCACCACAATGATCGACCCTGAGAAGGTGACTGACGAAAAGAGCTCCAACCTGATCAACCCAGGGAGGGTGGCTGGTGGAAGGAGCTCCACCCTGATCAACCCTGAGAAGGTGGCTGGTGGAAGGAGCTCCACCCTGATCAACCCTGAGAAGGTGGCTGGCGAAAGGAGCTCCAACCTGATCAATCCCGAGAGTGCAGATAGCAGAAGAAGCTCCACCCTTATCAAACCAGAATGGGCCGCTGGCGGAAGAGGCTCCAATAAACCGAGCCCAAGCAGAAACCTCTGATAGTGTAGTATTTTTATTATTAAGATCAATGCACATCAAAGGAAAAAGCTGAACTCGCATCTGGTAGAAAACAGTATTAAATATTTGTAATATTTTCCCACACTTTATTTTGTCCTAGCGCTTTGTTCCATATCGGTATACCACCCTTATTGATAATTACTTGACTGGACTGGATATTTACACCCATGTCCATCTTGTTCCTATGTTGCCTATTAATAACCTAGGTCAGACCCCACAGCCAAGACCCCGCTGAGTTCCCGTGAGCCTGCTGTTGTCCCTGGAAAGCTGTGTGAGGTCTGAGCTGGGGTCAGACCCCACAGCCAAGACCCCGCTGAGTCCCCGTGAGCCTACTGTTGTCCCTGGAAATCTGCCCCCTGTCTGCTGCTCGAGTGTCCCTGAAGTGCTGCCCTGGACCGTGAGCCGCCGCCTGCTGCTGAGTGTCTGCATGGCGCCTACCGGGAGTGTCCCTACAAGCCGCCTGCTGCTGAGTGTCTGCAAGCTGCCTCCCGTGAGTGTCCCTACAAGCCGCCTGCTGCTGAGTGTCTGCAAGCCGCCTCCCGTGAGTGTCCCTACAAGCCGCTTGCTGCTGAGTGTCTGCAAGCCACCTACTGGGAATGTCCCTACAAGCCACATGTTGCGGAGTGCCCTGAACTGCTTCTATTGTGTGCCCAGATTACCCTTGCCTGAACTGCCTCTATTGTGCCCAGATTACCCTTACCTTGAGAGTGCCCGGATGTCAAGGTCCTACCTTTTTACCAGAGATTATGTTACTCCATGTGCTGGCATCCATCTTTTATTTCTGCAGAGCATGGTGGGAATCTTTTATGCCTTCAGGTCTCTGAGGTCCATCCCCCAGAGGGGTGTGGCTGATGACATATAAGCCTGTGTTCCGCACATGCTCTTTGCACTTGTGTCTTTGTGTTGCTGTTACTCTGTTCTGACTCTCGTGACTCTCCTGGAATCTGACTCGGCTTGTGACCTGACCATTCTTTGTGTTTTCCTTTGATCTGACCCTTCGTTGCTGAACCCGGCTCGTGACCTGTGATTCTCGTCTGCTGTCCTGTACCGTTTTTGTCTCGTTGTTGTTGACCCCCGGCCTGCCTGACTACTCTATTTTCTTTACCACTAGCTGCACGCCATTGGCGGTGGCCATTACTGCAGCTGGGGTGCCTCAGGGGCCGCGACCTGGTTCCTGGCTGCGTCAAGTCCATCCCCACCATCAGGAGCCCTGGTGAAGGGCAGCCTGGGACTTAGACTCCGCGCCCTGAGGGACTTCGGTCTGTGGGTGGTGGTTGTCATCAGCCTGTGCGTTACATTGTTATTAGGCCTGCCTGTCCGTTTCCCAGCTCCTGCCCTGACACCGGATGAGTGCTGCCTGAACTGCCCCTATTGTGTGCCGGGATAAATACTTGCTCGGGCTGCCTATTGCGTGGCTGGAGTACCGTAGCTACCTGGACTGCCCCCCCCCCCTCCCCCCCGAATGCTCGGGCCATCCCTATCTAGATTGCCCTATCGTGGGCCGGATTACAATTATTTTGGTCTCCTCCCCTCTCTTCCCCTTTTTGGGTACCTGGACGCTACCTTCCTACCCTGATTGAGTGCCTTCCATAGTTCAGTAAAGCTTTGTGTGTTTACCATCTTCTTTGTGTGTTCTGTCCTGCCTACGTGTCCGTCACATAGCTAATAGAGATTCTAATGACAAAACATATAGAAGTGGAGACAGAGGACATCCCTGTCTTGTTCCATTTTTCATCCCAAAATACTCTGATAGTTCCCCATTGACCATGATTGCTGCAGAGGGTTGACTATATAATTTCCTTATCCATTCTCTCATTCTAGGACCCATCCCCAATACTTCATATGTATCCATCATATATCCCCAATCTACTCTATCGAAAGCCTTTTCAGCATCAATCAGGAGTACCACCACAGGGTTTTTTCTTTCCTACTTTTTTGTATGAGAAACAGATCTCAATCCATTGTCTCTACCCTCTCTCCCTGGGACAAAACCTACTTGATCTATGTGTATCCATTCTGGCATATGGTCTTTTAACCTGTTTTCCAGAACTTTTACATATAATTTAGTGTCTGTGTTTAATAAGGAAAATCGGTCTGTAACTTGAACGGTGAGTATCATCTTTACCCTCTTTATGAGAACTACATGTGCTTGTAGGGATTCCTTTCTCGATTCCATCTCTCCACCCAATGCATTCATATATATCATCAATTTAGGTACTAATAGTTCTTTATATTTTTTATAATACCTCACAGTGTATCCATCTGGTCCTGGACTTTTCCCCGTTATTGTATTTTTAATGCTGTTTGTATTTCTTCCTGCATTATTTCTAATTCGAGAGATTTTAATTGTTCCTCACTTATTTTTGGTAGTCCCCCCTTTTTTAAGTATGTCTGTCTTTTTTCTATTTTTCCTACCCCATCTTTATTTCTAGATCTGTGGGGAATAATATTATATAGGTTATTATAATATTCTTTAAACACTTTAGCTATATCTTTAGTTGAATACACTAATTCTCCTTTGGGATCCCTTATTTTCTCTATATAGTTCCTAGTTTGTTTTTTTTCTCTGAGCCCTCATTAAGTACTTTCCTGGCCTGTCTCCCCATCTATATTTCTCACTTATCATTTTATTAAATACTCTTCTGTTCTCTTCTTCGAGGAAATTATTATATAATTCTTCTCTTTTATTTGTTACCCTCTGCATAATCTCTTTTGTTTCTCTATATTTGCGTGTCTGCTCTAGCTCGCAGAGTTCCCCAAGAAGCGTATTCATTTTTTCTCTTCTTTCCCTTTTCTTCTTTGGTCCTGTCGCTATCAGGATTCCTCTACTATAGGCCTTATGAGCCTTCCCACACCGTTGCTACAGACACTTCCCCAGAATTATTTTCTTCAAAGAATTGCTCTATTTCTTTTTTTTTTTTTTGATCCGTCTCTTGATCCTGAAGAAGTGTTTCATTTAACCTCCAGCCATTTCCCCCCTTCTGCTCCTTTCCCCATAATAATTGCACTGTGACAGGAGAATGGTCCGATATTTTTTTTTTTTAATTTAAATATTTATTAGTTTTTCATGTTATTACAAAAAAATCCATAAAAAGGGACACAATACATATAAATATTCATTACATTTCTAATTTACCCCTTCTAATAACTCTTTTCTTTCCCACCCATCCCAACCCATTCCCACTCCTCTTCCCTCTCCCTCCCCTCTGCAGGTTCTCCCCCTCTCTAATCTCTCGAGGCCTAATAACTTTAAATACCGTCCTAGTTTATAGTTTTCTATATTTCTCTTTCAATCCTGATTTTTCCCATTTTTCCCATCTCGTATAGTATACTCCCAACCTATCTTCCTGCATATGGTAAAATTTTTCCATTCTACTAATCTGGTTTACTCTATTGATCCAGTCTTCCTCCTTCGGCACCTCTGTTTTCTGCCAAAAACTTGGGTATCAAACCTTTTGCAGCATTTAAATAGTACCATACGCCTGATTCTTTATATTTATTTACTGATGTCTCAACATTATGTAGGAGACACATCGTTGGGTCTAACCCTATGTCATTTCCAGTTATTATTTCTATCAATTTAACTATTGTCTTCCAAAAAGCTTGAATTTTCGGACATTCCCACCATATGTGAATCACCGTGCCTATCTCTCCACATCCTCTCCAACACATTTTTGAATTTTCCCCACTCGTCTTATACTCAGTACTCGGTGTAATATGCCATCGTGTCAAACACTTATAATTAATCTCAACCTCTCTCATACTAACGTTCTCGTGTATCAATCTAAATATCTTTTTCTGTTTATCCTCGTCTAACACCACATCCATATCTCTTATCGGAGAATGGTCCGATATTGACATCACTTCTATTTTTACTTTGGCCAAAGACTCAAGGAGTCGATGTTCTAGCAATATATAATCCAATCTTGAATACATCTCATGTGCATGTGAGTAAAACGTATAATCTCTGTCCTTCATATGCTTAATTCTCCATATATCTACAAGTTGGCATTGGTATATCATTTTTTTCAAGGATCTCAAATACCTACTTTCCTCTTTCTGCACAGGAGACGTCATGTCTATCTGAGGATCCATACAAAGGTTGAAATCTCCTGCCACAATTAAACTGCCTTTTTTGAAATCCAGTAATTTTTTCAGAGTATCTTTTAGGAATATCTCCGTTTTTTTATTGGGGCAATAAATATTTGCTAACGTACAATCTATTTCTTGTAGTTTTCCCTTCAGAAACAGAAATCTCCCTTCAGGATCTACCAACCTGTCTTCCAACTTAAACCTTATATTTTTTTTGCAAAACCTATTGCCACTCCTTTAGCTCTTCAAATTGGGGAATCTGCATAAAACCACAATGGATCATATCTGGAATTTAATTTCACATTTGTTTCTTGCCCCAAATGTGTCTCCTGTAAAAAAAACTCTGAGGGCAATCTATGCTGAATCTCTTTAAATATCGTAAATCTCTTCCCAGGGCTATTTAATCCATTAACATTATAAGTCACGAAGTGAATTTCTTCCATTCTTCCCTTTTTCTCCAGTCCTTTTCCTCCATCCACACTCTCCTTCTCTCTTGTCCATAACTTCCCCTTCGTTCTCTAAAATTTCTCCAAACTAATGTATCTCCTACTATATTGCAGAGTCTTAACCTACCTACCCCCCCTCCCCTATACCCTTCACCCCCTCCCATCCCTCACCCCCCCCAAACCCTCTTTAGACCTATAATTTGCCCCTCTCCTCCCCAACCCCCCTCCCCCTTTAGGCCTTTTATTTGTCTATGAATCATTTGTGGTCTTGTTCCACCCTAGATTCAACCTGAGGTAGGGCTCTGGGCATGCCCAATATCCCTCCCCCCCCCCCCCCACATCCTGCCGAGTTCAAAATAGAGGGAGTGAGAAAGAGAGTGAGTATGGTGAGAGGACAAAAAAAAAACTCAGTCCCCCTTCCATTTCTCCTTCCTCTCTCCCTCTCTCACTTCCCTCTCTACTCTGTCCCCACTTTATGAAACCTGCTACCTATCTTTTTCCAGCTGACTTATCTCCTCATGACTTTCCTCCCAATCTGGAATATTTATTCTCTGCAATTCAAGTCTCTCACAAAAGTCTCTCAAATCTTCAGGAAACCTCAGTCTTGCCATTCTTCCATTCGATCAAACAAGTGGGAAATAACCATCTATATTGAAAAATCTGCTTTCTCATTTGTTCTAGTAGTGGTTTTAACGTTCTCCTTCTTATCAATGTTTCTTTCTGCAAGGTCAGCAAAGATCTGGATGATTACTTCCCCATATTTTATTATTGCTCTTCCTTTTACCTATTTCCATATTTCCTCTTTATCTCGGTAATAATGAAATTGTACAATTATGCCTCTCGGGTTTCTCTTTTTTCCTTCCTGTTGTTGGACCCTTCCTATTCTATAAACACCATCAAGTTCAAACGGGTCTGTTGGAGTTCTTTCTAATATTATATCGAACATTTTCCTTATTATTTCCTGCAAATCTTCTCCTTGGGGGATCTCAGGAGACCTTGTATCTGTAAATTGTGTTTTCTGTCTCTATTTTTCTGATCTTCCAATTTATATAGCAGATTTCTTTGTTCTTTTCTCATATACATTAACTTTTTTTCCATAATATGTATGGCTGGAGCATGTTTGTCTAATTTTCCCTCCATCTCTTCCACTTTTGACAATATCTGCCCCAGATCTTTATGTAGTTTCACCATTTCTTGTTTTATAGATTTTTCTAATTCTTTAAACATGTCCGCTATTTCTATTTTCTGTATCTTCCCGTACCCTTGTTCTTTCTAAATCCATGTCTTCCATATTTTGGCTAATGTTTGCCATTCCCAAGGATAGTCTAGAACTTTCTCCAATACTATGTTCCATCTCACCACTGCCATTTATTACTGTTTGTCTCCCGGGTACTTTTTCCCTGTGAAGGTATATATTTTTTAATTGAACTTGTTTGAGAGACTTTTGAGCCTCCTCCCTTTGCCATTTTATTCTTTATTTTATTATTATATTTTTCTCTCTATTTTTCCTCTTCTCCTCCTCTCCAATGGTCAGTCAGCTGGGCGGAAGAGAGTAAAGAATAAAAAAATTCCTTTGAATCTTTTCTCTTCTTATCCCTTTTCCTCTCTCATTTTCTTTTCTTCTGTCCCCCACTTTCACCTGTAAATCCTGTCTGATTCTAATCCCTTTTCAGGGCTTCTCTTTCTTAATTTGTAACCTCTTTTCACTTCTTCTCTTTAGACTTTTTAATGGACCCTCCTGGGTGCAATAATCCCCCCCAGATTACTTTTGCAATCACTTCAGCAAAGATTTAATACACATCAAACCAACACAGTACATTTTATTTCTCTTTCCGCTCTCACTCACCCTCTTAGCTCCTTTTTCTTCCACTCTGAGTGAGGCGGCTTTCCAGATTTTCCTTCCTTTTTTTCTTCTTTCTTTTTTCTCCTCTTTTCTTTTTTTTGGGGGGGGGGGGGGTTGCTGGCCTCAGTATTCTCTCTCTGAAGTGACAGGTGTATTCAGGGGGGAAAAAGCAGAAGAAGAAAAAGCAGAAGAAGAAGAGGAGAAAAAGAAGAAGAAAAAAGAAGAAGAAAAATAAGAAAGAAGAAAAAGAAAAAAAAAAAAAAGAAATTCCCCTCTTAAGAAAAAGAAGAAGAAGAATTTCCAGTCCGCTATTATATTTTATATGAAAAAGTCTTGCGGTTGCAACAATGTATCCATTTGTATCCAAATAAAAACATCTGTATCCGAAATGGATACAAATGGATACATTGTTGCAACTAGAGATGAGCGAATCGAACCAGGCAAAGTGGAATTCGTTTTCGAATTTCAGGAAAAATTCGATTCGCCGTCGAATCCGAATATTAGCATACTTTCGGGTGCGCGAATCGGATTTTTCCCCGATCAGCACCGGCAAAAGTGTCCCTGCAGAGAGCTCCGCTATTTCTGACAGTTCTCTGACAGTTCCTTCACATTTACAGCGGTTGAAACATTGTATCTATTTGTTTCCATTTAGGATACAGATGTTTTTATTCGGAAACAGATACAATGTTTCAACCTCTGTAAATGGTGAAGGAACTGTCAGAGAACTGTCAGAAATAGCGGAGCTCTCTGCAGATACACTTTTGCTGTACTGGAATACTTCTTCTTTTCATTCTTCTTTTCATTTCTTCTCATTCTTCTTTTCATTCTTCTTTTTATTCTTCTTTCTCATTCTTCTTTTCATTCTTCTTCTTCTTTTCATTCTTCTTTTTATTCTTCTTCTCATTCTTCTTTTTCATTCTTCTTCTTCTTTTCATTCTTCTTTTCATTCTTCTCATTCTTCTTTTTCTTCTTCATGAAAAGAAGAATGAGAAGAAAGAATGAAAAGAAGAATGAAAAGAAGAATGAGAAGAATGAAAAGAAGAATGAAAAGAAGAAGAAGAATGAAAAGAAGAATGAGAAGAAGAATGAAAAAAGAAGAATGAGAAGATGAAAAAGAAGAATGAGAAGAATGAAAGAAGAACCCCCTTCTTCCCCCTCCTCCCCCTTTTCCCCTTCCCCCCCCTTCTTCTTCCCCCCCCCTTTTCCCATTCTTCTTTCTTCTTGAGAAGAATGAAAAGAAGAATGAAAAAGAAGAAGAGAATGAAAAGAAGAACGAGAAGAAGAATGAAAAGAAGAATGAGAAGAAGAATGAGAAGAATGAAAAGAAGAATGAGAAGAATGAAAAGAAGAATGAAAAGAAGAAGAAGAAGAATGAAAAGAAGAAGAAGAATGAAAAGAAGAATGAAAAGAAGAAGAAGAAGAATCTTTTCATTCTTCTCATTCTTCTTTTCATTCTTCTTTTCATTCTTTCTTCTTCTTCTTTTCATTCTTCTTCTTCTTTTCATTCTTCTTTTCATTCTTCTTCTTCTTCTTTTTCATTCTTTCTTTTTATTTATTCTTCTTTTCATTCTTCTTTTCATTCTTCTTCTTTTCATTCTTCTTCTTTTTTTCATTCTTCTTCTTCTTTCTCTTCTTCTTCTTCTTCTTTTCATTCTTCTTTTTCATTCTTCTTTTCATTCTTCTTCTCATTCTTCTTTTCATTCTTCTTCTCATTCTTCTTTTCATTCTTCTTCTTCTCATTCTTCTTTTCTTCATTCATGAAAAGAAGAATGAGAAGAAGAATGAAAAGAAGAATGAAAAGAAGAAGAAGAATGAAAAGAAGAATGAGAAGAAGAATGAAAAGAAGAATGAAAAGAAGAATGAGAAGAATGAAAAGAAGAATGAAAAGAAGAGAAAGAATGAAAAGAAGAATGAAAGAAGAATGAAAAGAAGAATGAAAAAGAAGAATGAGAAGAATGAAAAGAAGAATGAGAAGAATGAAAAGAAGAATGAGAAGAATGAAAAGAAGAATGAAAAATGAAGAAGAAGAATGAAAAGAAGAAGAAGAATGAAAAGAAGAATGAAAAGAAGAAGAAGAAGAATCTTTTCATTCTTCTGATGAAAATAAGAAGAATTCCAAGCCGGCAAAAAGTGTATCTGCAGAGACTCCCCGCTAAGTGTAATCTGCAGAGCTCAGCGGTTGAAACACCATTGTATCTATTTGTTTCCAATTTTCACTGGAAACAAATAGATACAATGTTTTCAACCGCTGTAAAATGTGAATGTCAGAAGAACTGTCAGAAATAGAGGAGCTCTGCAGATACACTTAGCAGAGCTCTGCAGATACACTTTTTTGCCGGTTTGGAATTCTTCTTATTTTCATCCTACTTCTTCTTCTTCTTCTTCATCCTCATCCTCGGAAGAAGAAGAAGAAGGATGAGGATGAGGATGAAGAAGAAGAAGAAGTAAGGATGAAAATAAGAAGAATTCCAAGCCGGCAAAAAAATGGCAGACCCGCTATTTTCTGCATGAGCTTTCACTCTATCACACGTCGGTTGAAGGCAGTAGAATGCCAGAGAACTGTCAGAAAAAGCCTATTTCTGACAGTTCTCTGACATTCACTCCATACAGCGGTTGAAACATTGTATCTATTTGTGGTTCCAATTTATGGAAACAAAATAGATACAATTGTTTCAACCGCTGTATGGAGTGAATGTCAGAGGATCTGTCAGAAATAGCGGAGCTCTGCAGATACACTTAGCGGAGCTCTGCAGATACACTTTTTTGCCGGCTTGGAATTCTTCTTATTTTTCATCCTACTTCTTCTTCTTCTTTTCTTCCCCTCATCCTCATCCTCTTCTTCTTCTGAGGATGAGGAATGAAGAAGAAGTAGGATGAAAATAAGAATAGAATTCCAAGCCGGCAAAACCTTTCTTGTATCTGCAGAGCTCCGCTAAGTGTATCTGCAGAGCTGTCCGCTAAGTGTCATCTGCAGAGCTCAGCGGTTGAAACATATGTATCTAATTTGTTTTCCATTTATTGGAAACAAATAGATATCAATGTTTCAACCCCTGTAAATGTGAAAGTCAGAGATCTGTCAGAAATAGAGGAGCTCTGCAGATCACACTTAGCGGAGCTCTGCAGATACACTTTTTGCCGGTTTTTGGAATTCTTCTTATTTTTCATCTCTACTTCTTCTTCTTCTTCATCCACATCCACAGAAGAAGAAGAAGAATGAGGATGAGGATGAGGAGAAGAAGAAGAAGAAGAAGTAATGGATGAAAATAAGAAGAGAATTCCATGAGCCGACAAAAAGTTGTATCTCTATTTGCAGAGCTCCGCTAAGTGTATCTGCAGAGCTCCGACTAAGAAAAATAGCGGAGCTCTGCAGATACACTTTTTGCCGGCTTGGAATTCTCCTTTATTCTCATCCTTCTGCTTCTTCTCATCCTTCTCCTTCTTCTCATCCTTCTTCTTCTTCTCAACCTTCTTCTTCTTCTCATCCTTCTCCTTCTTCTCATCCTTCTTCTTCTCTCATCCTTCTTCTACTTATCTTCAGATCCTTCCTCCTTCTTCTCATCCTTCTTCAGATCATCCTTCTCCTTCTTCTCAACCCTCTTCTCATCCTTCTCCTTCTTCTCATCCTTCTCTAATTCTTCTCATCCTTCTCCTTCTCCCTTCTTCTCACCCTTCCCTTCCTTCTTCTCATCCTTCTCCTTCTCCCTTCTTCTCATCCTTCTCCTTCTTCTCATCCTTCTCCTTCTCCTTCTTCTCATCCTTCTCCTTCTTCTCATCCTTCTCCTTCTCCTTCTCCTTCTTCTCATCCTTCTCCTTCTTCTCATCCTTCTCCTTCTCCTTCTTCCTCTCATCCTTCTCCTTCTCATCCTTCTCCTTCTTCCTCATCCTTCTCCTTCTCCTTCTCATCCTTCTCCTTCTCCTTCTTCTCATCCTTCTCCTTCTTCTCATCCTTCTCCTTCTTCTCATCCTTCTCCTTCTTCTCATCCTTCTCCTTCTTCTCATCCTTATCTCATCCTTCTCCTTCTCCTTCTCATCATCCTTCCATCATCTCCAAGGGCATTTAAATTAAAGGTACAGTGTTCTGCACTAATTTAAAGGCTCTCTGAAGCCTAGAAACCCTTTTTATAAGTTAAATTTGTAGCGAATAAATTCGCATCGAATCGAATTTCTTCCTCAAATTCGGCGAATCAGCCGAATCGAATTTTTGAATAATTCGCTCATCTCTATATTGCAATCGTAAGACTTTTTCATGTAAAATATAATAGCGGAGCTCTCTGCAATGGACAGAATTATGGGGTTTTAAATACCTGGCTGTAGACGGGACGAAAATCGGCCCGATTTTATTACCGCTGGTGGGAACGTTGGCCGATAGAACTGACCGATTTTTTACTTTTTTTTTTTCTAAAAAACGGACGGTTTTCGACCCGTCTATGGCCTACATAAGCCTATGGCTCAACTGACCGAAGTTGCGAGGAATGTACTTGGGAGACATGAGAGACAGGAGGGACTCACTTCACTCCTGCATGCCAGCCGGCTTCTCTTCTCCCAGTACTCCTCTACACACCAGGCCACGTGACCACTCGGCGTCCTCACTCCTCTCCCTCACCACTCGGTTCTCCAGGGCAGACTTGCAGGCAGGCTCCAGGGGCTCTCCTCTCTCCTAGGGGACCGCTCTCACATAGGTACCATCTGCTTTGCTGTCATCCTTTCCCCTATCGGCGGTACTTCGGAGGGGTCTGGTGCCGGGAGCTCTAAACTCAACTCCTGTTTGGCGCCATGCACAGGCTCCTCCCTTTAATCAGTGCTCCAGCCATCATGTCATTAAGATTTCTCTTAACCCCCCTGGCGGTATTCCTGAGTGTAGCTCAGGGTAAAGTTTCAGCACCACAAGCGGTAACCCCCCCCCCCGAGCTACACTCGGGAATACACTGCAGCGTTGCTCCGGGATCTCTTCTGTACATACCTTGTCCTGCGCTCCCCGATGTCCCTCCTGCAGTGTCCCCGGCAATGTCCTCCGGCCGATGCCGGCATCTGTCTTCCGGGTTCCGTTCTCTGCGATGTCGGGACGTATGGGGGATGGAACTGGCGGGAAATTCAAAAATGTGAAAAAGTGACATTCACTAAATCCACTAAAATCACATAGTATAACATTCCTGTACCAAACCATTTCACATACATTTTGTCCCGAGTGCTTTGTCCGGCGCCCTGCCTGCATTTTTACTGTTCTTTCTGCCTGGAAACTGAGAAACGTCCATGGCGTCCAAAAAGCGTCCCTTTAGGTCAGACGCGGTTTTAGACCGGCTAGAGAACAGCGATAGTAAATCAGAACCACTTGCAGAATTGAGTGATAATGATTGGTGGGGGAAATTCCTCATCAGACACTGAAAACGATTCTGCGACTGAGCTCAGCGATGTGCGAACTTGGCGCTCTATTTCACATTTCAGTGTTTTTGCTTTGATTATATTATTGAATTAAATTTATTATTATTATATTATTATTTTTTATGATTATTTATTAAATTATAATTTATGATTTTGTGTTTCAATTGTGACATACCCGGGATGTTTACTAGACTCTTGTTTGGACAGATTTCAGTGAGTTATTCCTAAAAATTACAGCCTACAATAAAAAAAAAACATATTTCCATGCAAAAAAATGTACCGCTTTGAGCAGAGGAATACTGACATAATCAGACCGCTAGGGAGGTTAAGCTCCTGTCCTTGGAAGGGTCCCCACTGTCCGGTATGGGCCGGCTCCATCACCGCGTCCTTCCTGCCTGCTGTCACATGGTAATGGTCTTCAGGCATTCTAAGTTAATATTTATTGAATAACGGCCAATTAAAATGCAGCGAGTTATAAAAATAATAATAACCCCCCAGGGTTGGGAATTGGAGGTAGCCTCACTTGCTGTACTTTGGCTTTTCCAAGCAGACTTTTCCTGTTATAGGGCCCATTCATACTAGCAGGGTACAGTAACGCATGGCAGCGCATTCTGCGTGCATCGGCCATTACGTTCAGGCTGTTCACACGTGTAGAGCTATCTGTGTTGGATCGCTCTTTAGAGGGCATTTGTCAGACCGGGAGGAGGCGTTATGTCGCTTCAAGTTAACTCTGTAAATGCTGCACCACCACACCGCCACGGTGACATTGCAGTTTTATTTCATTTTTCGTGCTCGGTGGTTTTTTTTTTTTTCGCTTCAGCCATGAAGCACAACGTTGTGGCCTTGGCATGTGTACAGCCCTGAGCGCTTTCATGCCTAGGTTCAGGCAGGTGGTTGGAGGTGGAGGGTGGTAAAACCTCTCAACCGCCTAGTTTTACCACCCATTAGCCGCATATGTGAATGAAGCTTTAGTGCCCGATCACATTGGTGCGATTTCAAGTGCAATTTGTGAACTGAAATCACATTTAATGAATGCCAGTGTCTTCACATGCGCGGTTTGCTGCAGCGCGATTTCTACAGTAGTTCTTGCGTGACTTTTTCTGCAGTTTTGTTGCAATTTCACATGCATAGAATATAATGGAAATCTCACTGCAAATCGCAAGAAAGCGGTGAAAATCTTCACAAGTCGCAATAAAGTCTTCAGAAATCGCACACAAATAGCGTGATTTTAAATCGCAGCGGTGTGACCGGCGACTAAAGGGACTTTGTCTTTATAAGGAAGAAGAATGGGCCACCAGCTGGTGTTGTGCGATGCGCGGGGCCACAGGTCCTTCTTGTGGTGGGGGAGCACCTGCACTCTTTAACCCACTCCTACTAGTGGCCAGCTTGGGTAACTACACCGGGCACCTCTGTGCCTACTACCCTACTCTGTCCCTGATCAGGTGATACATTCTGGCCCTCCGGCCCTGTAATAAAGACCGCTCACTGCTCACTGCTGCTCTCTCCTTGTGCAGGGGGACTGGTCTTGTCTCCTCCCCTTCCTGTAATAAAGACCGCTCACTGCTGCTCTCTCCCCTTGTGCAGGGGGACTGGTCTTGTCTCCTCCCCTTCCTGTAATAAAGACAGCTCACTGCTGCTCTCTCTCCTTGTGCAGGGGGACTGGTCTTGTCTCCTCCCCTTCCTGTAATAAAGACCGCTCACTGCTGCTCTCTCTCCTTGTGCAGGGCGAATAAAGACTGGTGCTTGGTCTTGTCTCCTCCCCCTCCTATTACTTTCTGTAGTGGGTGTAGCCTGGTGGGCCCCTCCCACAGCTCTGCTCTCTCCCCTTGTGCAGCGTTACAAGACCAGGGTGCAGTTTTGTCGCGATTTCACATACATAGAATATCATGGAAATCGCACTGCAAATTGCAAGAAATCGTTGAAAAAAGTTGTATTAAAATCTTCAGAAATTGCACCTGAAATTGCGCTAAAATCACGCAATTTTAAATCACAGCGGTGTGACCGGTGACTTAATGTGGGTTGTCTCTGGCAGTGTATGGGTGGAAGGTGGGGGAGGGGGGAGAGAGCAGGCGCAATCTGTCTGCGCTGCTGCCACCATGTCCTGGGCATTGCTTAGTACTCACAGGGGTTGATTTACTAAAGGCAAATTGTTCAGGGAATTTTCCCCAAAGTTTTGTGAATGAGGTGAAGCTACACTGACTTCCATCCAATCATGTGCAAGCAAAAGTGATGTTTTCTTTATTTTCCTTGCACGTGATTGGATATTCTTTGCACCACATTTACTAAGCTAAGGGGAAATTCCCTTGTAAAGTGAACAGTCTATTTGCCTTTAGTAAATCAGCCCCATTATGTCACACCAGCTCTGTTCAGATCCGATTAATATACATAAGTGCTGCAGATTGTCCCGTAATCCTATCCTGGCGTATTCACCAAATTGGATTATGAAATGTTTGCTTTATAAACGTTCCATATCACAGCTGTTACCGCAACTCAGCCAAGAAATCAGGAACCGAGCCGAGACCTTTAAAGGACTGTGAAGTGGAGATTTGCAGGGACTCATAAGTCCATGGAGGGATCTCCATCGATCAGGGACTCAGAGGTCTAGGGAATGATCTCCATCATTTCGGGATGGATCTCCATCAATCATGGACATTTCTCTATCGATCAGGGACTCAGAAGTCCATAAATGTTGCTGCCTCGATCAGGGACTCAGAAGTCCAGGAATAGATCTGCCTCGATCAGGGAGTCAGAAGTCCAGGGATGGATCTCAATCAATCAGGGACTCAGAAATCTAGGGACTGATCTCCATCATTTAGGAATGGATCTCCGTCAATCATGGACTCAGCAGTCCAGGGATGTATCTCCATTGGTCATGGACTTAGTAGTCCAGGGATGGATCTCCATCAATCAGTGATGGAGCAGTCCAGGGATTTTTCTCCATTGATCAGGGACTCAGCAGTCCAGGGATACATCTCCATCAATCAAGGACTCAAAAGTCTAGGAATAGATCTCCCTCGCTTAGGGACTCAGAAGTCTAGGGATTGATCTCCATTTAGCAGGGACTCGATTGTCCAGGGATGGATCTCCGTTGATCAGGGACTCAGATGTCCAGGGACATTTCTCCATCGATCAGGGACTCAGAAGTCCAGGGATGGATTTTCATTGAACAGGGACTCAGAAGTCCAGGGATGGATCTGCCTCTTTCAGGGACTCAGAGATCCAGGGATGGATCTCCATTGATCAGGGACTCAGAGGTCCAGGGATGGATCTCTATCAATCAGGGACTCAGAAGTCCAGGGAAGGATCTCCATCAATCAGGGACTCAGAAGTCCAGGGATGGATCTTTATCAATCAGGGACTCAGAAGGAATGGATCTCCGGCAATCATGGATGCTCAGCAGTCCAAAGGATGGATCTCCATCAATAATGGGACTCAGCAATCAAGGATGGATCTCCATCAATAATGGACTCAGCATTCCAGGAATGGATCTCCATCAATCAGGGACGCAGCAGTCCAGGGATTTTTCTCCATTGATCAGGGACTCAGCAGTCCAGGGAAGGATCTCCATCAATCAGGAACTCAAAAGTCTAGGGACTCAGACTTAGGGACTCAGAAGTCCAGGGATGGATCTCGATTTAGGAGGATCTTTACTCGATTGTCCAGGGATGGATCTCTGTCGATCAGGGACTCAGTTGCCCAGGGTCATTTCTCCATCGATCAGGGATTCAGAAGTCCGGGGATGGATTTTCGTCGATCAGGGACTCAGAAGTCCAGGAATGGATCTGCCTCCATCAGGGACTCAGAGGTCCAGGGATGGATCTGCCTCCATCAGGGACTCAGAGGTCCAGGGATGGATCTCCATTGATCAGGGACTCAGAAGTCCAGGGAAGGATCTCCATCAATCAGGGACTCAGAAGTCCAGGGATGGATCTTTTTATCAATCAGAGACTCAGAAGTCCAGGGATGGATCTTTATCGATCAGGGACTCAGAAGTCCAGAGATGGATCTTTATCGATCAGGGACTCAGAAGTCCAGGGATGGATCTTTATCGATCAGGGACTCAGAAGTCCAGGGATGGATCTTTATCGATCAGGGACTCAGAAGTCCAGGGATGGATCTTTATCAATCAGGGACTCAGCAGTCCAGGGATGGATGTTTATCGGTCAGGGACTCAGCAGTCCAGGAATGGATCTGCCTCCATCAGGGACTCAGAGGTCCAGGGATGGATCTGCCTCCATCAGGGACTCAGAGGTCCAGGGATGGATCTCCATTGATCATGGACTCAGTAGTCCAGGGATGGATCTCCATCAATCAGGGACTCAGAAGTCCAGGGATGGATCTCAATTGATCATGGACTCAGTAGTCCAGGGATGGATCTCCATCAATCAGGGACTCAGAGGTCCAGGGATGGATCTCCATTGATCAGGGACTCAGAAGTCCAGGGATGGATCTTTATCATGGACTCAGAAGTTCAGGGATGGATCTTTATTGATCAGGGACTCCGAAGTCCAGGGATGGATCATTATCAATCAGGGACTCAGAGGTCCAGGGATGGATCTCCATTGATCAGGGACTCAGAAGTCCAGGGATGGATCTCTATCAATCAGGGACTCAGAAGTCCAGGGAGGATCTCCATCAATCAGGGACTCAGAAGTCCAGGGATGGATCTTTATCGATCAGGGACTCAGAAATCCAGGGATGGATTCATTATCAATCAGGGACTCAGAAGTCCAGGGATGGATCTTTATTGATCAGGGTCTCAGAAGTCGAAGGATGGATCTCTGTCCATCTCTGGGGACAGATGACATGTGACATGACCCTATAGACGTCTGCCATGGCTGTGTGCCCTCTGTGCCCCGCTGGCACTGTTCAGTGTTTATTTGTGGGATTGGCGTGGTGTAGTCACCATCCGTCTCCTCTCAGAACAAGCCGTGTTCTTCTCCAGCGTTCTGTGTACCTTGGCAAGATTCGAGAACAGGGAGGATCCGGCTGCTGCCCACACACTGCCCTGTGCCAGGGGAAAACCCAGCAGATAGTATGCAATTATCAGCGGATGTCCAGGAGGGGGCCGCAGACTGACCCCGATGACTTACCTACTAAGAGAAGGGAAGAGACTGTTCATTTAGCAGAGCGAATTTCTCTCTTTATTTTTTGTTTATCCTGCAGGCTGAGTGAAAAACTCCGGCCATACACTAGTAGATTTTGGAACGAATTTTCGTACATTCATTCACTCAGCAAATAGTGTTTGAAGGCAAAACATTTCATTTGCTTTTAACATTCGATTTTGGAATGAATGTCATATCTCGAATGACAACCTCATACACTGCTAGAAACTTGTTCGAAAAAATGTAGAATTTTGTTTGAAAACAAACGTCGATTTGACCCCACTAAAGTCCCGTACACACAATGAGAATATCGAACAAATGATCGTCTGTTGTTTTTTTTTTGCATACTAGTCTCACATCGAAAGTGAAGAGGTTACTAAAGTTACCAAAATTCTCATACGACAGAATAAAAATTTGAAAGTGATGTAATATATTATATTGTATTTTTGGATGAAAACTGTGCTGATTAACCCCTCGCCTTCCAGGCACTTATACCCCCTTCCAGTCCAGGCCAATTTTCAGCTTTCAGCGCTGTCGTACTTTGAATGACAATTGCGCGGTCATGCAACATTGTAGCCGTATGAATTTTTTAGCACAGATAGAGCTTTCTTTTAGTGGTAATTAATTGCCTCGGGGCTTTTGATTTTTTGCTAAACAAACCAAAAACAACTGAAATTTTTTTTTTTTAAAAAAAAGTTTTTTCTTAGTTTTTGTTTTGAAATTTTGTAAATAAGTGATTTTTCTCCTTCACTGATATGCGCTAGTGAGGCTGCAGTGATGGGCACTGATAGGCTGCACTGATGGGCACTGATAGGTGGCACTGATGAGGAGGCACTGGTAGGTGACACTGATGGGCATTGACAGGCATCATTGATGGGCACTGAAAGGCAGCACTCATATATGGCACTGATAGGTGGCACTGACTGACACTGATAGGTGGCACTGACTGGCATTGTTAGGCAGCACTGACGGGCACTGACTGGCACTGATAGGTGGCATTGACTGGCACTGACTGACACTGATAGGCAGCTCAGGTGGGCACTGATATGTGGCATTGATGTGCACTGATATGTGGCATTGATGTGCCAGTGATGGGCACTGGCAGGTGGAACTGATGAGCACTGACAGCTGGCACTGATGGACACTGACAGGTGGCACTGCTGGGGCTACACTGATCATCAGTGCCCTGATGATCAGTGTACATGTCCCCTCCGAAGAATGCCGATTACCGGCTCTCCTCTCCTCTGTCAGCGTGGCAGCTCGTGAGGAGAGCAATGCCGATAACTGGCATTTCCCTATTTACATGCGATCAGCTGTGATTGGACACTGTTGATCACACGACCGAGCCGACATCTTCGGCTCTTTCCGTTGATCGGTGAACTGCTGTATCCGAGGGACACAGCACACCACAGATCGCCGTGCTGCGCTCTCCCGGAGCCACGCACGCGCGGTTAGAGTTGGAGGACGTCATATGACTCCTCCCAGAACGAGAAAACTGCCTTACCCGTCATTATCTTATATGGCGGATGGGAGGCGGTTAAATGAAATACACATCTGGTATAGTACAAGAAACATTTTCATGCTCGTCCCTTGTGTACTAACAATCAGATTATTATACGATCGCTTCGAAGGCGGTATTTTTCTGATCTTTTGTACTAGGCGTCAGGATTAGAAAATGGAACGAATGTTCTGAGAGCAAAATATTTCAAACCAAATTCCAGTAGTGTATGGCCAGATTGACAGATACCTCCTTCAACACTACACAGTGCAGATGGAGGAATCCCCCACTGCAGTTACTGTATTCTGCCAGCTGGCGCTGCTGTGACTGCCAAAATATATGACCAGCATTGGACTCCCCACTCCCTACATTGGGGACCAATACTGCAGGGCATACAGTACATCAATGGTGGTGACATTGCTGGACATACACTATATTGCCCCAAGTATTGGTTGGCAGGCCTTTACACACACATAACGTGTGATGACCTCCCAGTCTTAGTGTCAAGTTCCTCCACCCCAAACTGGCTACTCCATGTCTTTATGGACCTTGCTTTGTGCACTGGTGTGCAGTCATGTTGGAACAGGAAGGGGACATCCCCAAACTCCACCCACAAAGTTGGGAGCATGAAATTGTCCAAAATATCTTGGTATGCTGATGCCTTAAGAGTTCCCTTTACTGGAACTAGGGGGCCAAGCCCAACCCCTGAAAAACACCCCAACACCATAATCTCCCCTCCACCAAACTTTACACTTGGCACAATGCAGTCAGGCAAGTACCGTTCTCCTGGCAACTGCCAAACCCAGACATGTCCATGGGATTGCCAGACAGAGAAGCGTGATTGGTCACTCCAGAGAACACGTCTCCCCTGCTCTAGAGTCCAGTGGCGGCGTGCTTTACACCACGGCATCTGACGCTTTGCATTGCTCTTGGTGATGGAAGGCTTGGATGCAGCTGCTCGGCCATGGAAACCCATTCCATGAAGCTCTCTACGCACTGTTGTTGGGCTCATCTGAAGGCCACACCAAGTTTGGAGGTCTTTAGCTATTGACTCTGCAGAGAGTTGGCGACTTCTGCACACTGTGCGCTTCAGCATGCGCTGACCCCGCCCTGTCATGTGACGTGGCCTACCACTTGGTGGCTGAGTTGCTGTTGTTCCCAGTTGCTTCCACTTTGTTATAATCCCACTAACAGTTGAGCGTGGAATATTTAGTAGCCAGGAAATGTCATGGATGGACTTATTGCCCAGGTGGCCACCTATCACGGGACCACGCTTGGAGTCACTGAGCTCCTGAGAGCGACCCATTCTTTCACCAATGATTGTAGAAGCAGTCTGCATGCCTAGGGGCTTGATTGTATACACCTGTGTCCATGGAGGGGATTGGAACACCTGAATCACATGATTGGGAGGGCGGGGCCAATACATTTGGCAATATTGTGTATATCGATGGTGGCAACATTGCTCGGCATATACGGTCGTGGTGACACTGCTGGGCATATATCAGTGGTGGTGACACCATGCTCTGAACATGAACATCCTCTGTAAATAAAATTGACCATAACCTATCAATCCCTTGATGTATGGGCAGATGATATTTGACATTGTTACGGTAGATTCTGCACAGTGGTCAGTAAGCATCTCTGATTTGCACCAATCACTCATCATAGGACAGGATTGAACCCGTGGACCTACCTGCAGAAATAAGCGTCCAGCACTTCCCATGGATGACTAGCAGGTAAGTGGTTAATGCATGGTGTCACCACCCTTGTGATACGCCCGCCCTTCAGTCTCCAGAGGTCCTCAATACATGGAGCGGGGATTTCCATGTCTGATTGTGTCCGGAATCTAATATTTCCCGAGAAATCCTTCAACGGAGATGTTCCCAAGGCTTGACAATGCAGATTTCCTACAAAAATCTGGCTGCTACTAACATTAACATTGAGATGGGAACAAAATCTTTGCAGCGGTTCCAGGAAAGTGATGTCATTGTAACGTGAACTGTATGGGTGTCAGTTGATCGATATAACTAGGGAGATTTTTTTTATATATTACATTTATTTATTTAGGTTCTCAATCAACAAAAATCACACTCTCCACTGATTGGAGAGCTCTATCTCTGACTCTGCATAAATCAGTGGTGGTGACACTGCTGGGCATATATCAGTGGTGGTGACACTGCTGGGTATATATCAGTGGTGGTGACACTGCTGGGCATATATCAGTGGTGGTGACACTGTGGTGGTGACACTGCTGGGCATATATCAGTGGTGGTGTGGTGACACTGCTGGGCATATATCAATGGTGGTGACACTGCTGGGCATATATCAATGGTGGTGACACTGCTGGGCATATATCAGTGGTGGTGACACTGCCGGGCATATATCAATGGTGGTGACACTGCTGGGCATATATCAATGGTGGTGACACTGCCGGGCATATATCAGTGGTGGTGACATTCAATTCAATGGGTTGCTAAATGCACAGGAACGCACAAAAATTTGTGCAAGCATTACTTTTACAAATTGCTCCGCCCCATAATTTATGGTACTGCATTTGCGAGATGCGTTTGTTCTCCCATGAACAATTAATTGTGTCTCGCGAGAGCAGCGCATTGGCGGGCGTTGCTGGACGTACACATGGAATTTATTTACTCTAGTTTCACTGCACACTGGGAGCTTCTCACAATGTGCATTACAAGCTGAAGCAAGTCAGAGAGAACTCCGCCTCATTTCCTGGCTGGAGGACATCCAGCATCATCTAGCGCTTTCCTCCCAGCCTGTCCCTGGATCCCCCCCTTCCAGTCCGGACACTTTCACCCCCTTCCAGTCCAGACACTGTCACCCCCTTCCAGTCCGGACACTTTCCCCTTCTTGCAGTCTGGACACTTTTACCCCCTTCCAGTCCGGACACTTTCACCCTTTTCCAGTCCGGACACTTTCACCCGCTTCCAGTCCGGACACTTTCCCCCCCTTCCAGTCCAGACACTTTCACCCCCCTTCAGTCCGGACACTTTC
The DNA here is from genome assembly GCA_951230385.1 of Staurois parvus. Classification (NCBI taxonomy): domain Eukaryota; kingdom Metazoa; phylum Chordata; class Amphibia; order Anura; family Ranidae; genus Staurois; species Staurois parvus. The sequence continues at coordinate 68,089 of CATNWA010015216.1, read as the reverse complement.
CCCTTCTTGCAGTCCGGACACTTTTACCCCCCCTTCCAGTCCGGACACTTTCCCCCCTCCCAGTCCGGACACTTTCACCCCTTCCAGTCCGGACACTTTCCTCCCCTTCCAGTCCGGACACTTTCACCTCCTTCCAGTCCGGACACTTTCCTCCCCTTCCAGTCCGGACACTTTCACCCCCCTTCCAGTCCGGACACTTTCCCCCCTTCCAGTCCGGACACTTTCCCCCCCTTCCAGTCCGGACACTTTCCCCCCCTTTCCAGTCCAGACACTTTCACCCCCTTCCAGTCCGGACACTGTCACCCCCTTTCCAGTCCGGACACTTTCACCCCCCTCCAGTCCGGACACTTTCACCCCCTTCCAGTCCGGACACTGTCACCCCCTTCCAGTCCGGACACTTTCACCCCCCTCCAGTCCGGACACTTTCCCCTTCTTGCAGTCCGGACACTTTTACCCCCTTCCAGTCCGGACACTTTCCCCTTCTTGCAGTCCGGACACTTTTACCCCCTTCCAGTCCGGACACTTTCACCCCCTTCCAGTCCGGACACTTTCACCCCCTTCCAGTCCGGACACTTTCCCCCCCTTCCAGTCCGGACACTTTCCCCCCCCTTCCAGTCCGGACACTTTCCCCCCCCTTCCAGTCCGGACACTTTCCCCCCCCTTCCAGTCCGACACTCCAGACACTTCCAGTCCAGACACTTTCCCCCCCCTCCAGTCTGGACACTTTCCCTTCTTGCAGTCCGGACACTTTCACCCCCCTCCAGTCTGGACACTTTCCCCTTCTTGCAGTCCGGACACTTTTACCCCCTTCCAGTCCAGACATTTTCACCCCCTTCCAGTCCGGACACTTTCCCCCCCCTTCCAGTCCGGACACTTTCCCCCCCCCTCCCAGTCCGGACACTTTCCCCCCTTCCTGTCCAGGCCAATTTTCAGCTTTCAGTGCTATCACACTTTGAATGACAATTGCGCGGTCATGCAACCCTGTACCCATATGAATTTTTTAGCATTTTTTGAGACAGATAAAGATTTAATTTGGTGGTATTTATTCACCGCTGGGATTTTTATTTTTTTTGCTATGTAAATGAAAATACCCAAACTTTTGAAAAAAAAAAAGATTTTGCAAATAAATATTCTTTCTTCATAAATCTTGGCCAAAATTTATTCCGTTATCTTTTTAGCAAAAAGAAAATAACCCAAATTAGTTTATAACCAAAAATTATAAATTTTAAACATTTTTGTTTACATTTTTATTTTATTTTTTTATATTATTATTTATGTTTTTTTACATACTGTCACCATAGTGACACTGTAGATTTTTTTTTCTTTTTTACACTAATTGCTTTTACACCCATAAAGGCTGTAAAAGCAATAATTTCTCCTTCTCTCTGGCTGGATTCTTCCAGCCATTGAGAAATACTGTGTGAGCTGTGATTGGTCACAGCTTGTCACATGGTACAAGGCTGTTGTGAATAGCCCTGTACCATGTGATCTCTGATCATTCACAGATTTCACATGTAGTAAGCAATGATGTCAGAAGCGACATCTTGCTTACTACTCTGCATGTGATCACTGATTGGCTAATCAGTGATCACATGATCGGGACCTCACACAGAGGTCCCGTCCGATGATCGTGTTCCACTGTGTCCGGAGGACACGGCGGGCACCGAATCACGGTGCTGCACAAGCAGGGTGAGGGGAGGCCGTTTATATACAACAGCCGGACGGGAGGTGGTTAAAGAATAATTTGTGAAAATAAGAATAATAAGTGTCCTCCAGATCAGGGGCGGACAGACAACTCATGGGGCCCCCCGGGTAATAGGGGATCATGGGGCCCCTGTGTCCTTGCCCAAACTCAAAAATGCCTATGAAAAAGGTACCAGGGGCATCTCATGGGGCCCCCTACTGACCAAGACCAAGTGATGACATCAGAATCTTGATGAGAAGAGAGGGAGTAGCCAGGGAACAAAAAATATAAACAGAATGAACAGATTTAAAGAAGAAATGGGCAGCAGGTAGGATGAGTATATAAATAATAAAGAATAGAGTTTAGAGGTTCAAATATATATTGCTGTATCACCCAATATATGGCTTCCATCCAGTAGCCAAAAAATATGCAGATCAACAAAGAGATTTGTGAAAAGAGATTCACAAGAAAGCGGCTACATTATGGACAGAATGCGATACTCGGAAAAATTTCCAAAAAATAAACATTAATGATAGACAATAGGGCAATCACCCTGGTTTACCATCACCTCAGTATGAGACAATACACACAGACCTAAAACCATTTAAAATCACACCAAGACCGGTCTGGATATATATGTGCTGCAGAGACAATGACAAACCTTGTCTAGAGCATTTGCAGCACCGCACATTGGTTGCACTCCCTGTAGGAGGTATTTCAAAAAATTGTACCATAGGTACAGTGGGGATCGAAAGTTTGGGCACCCCAGCTAAAAATTTGTATTAATGTGCATAAAAAGCCAAGAAAAGATGGAAAAATCTCCAAAAGGCATTAAATTACAGATTAGACATTCTTATAATATGTCAACAAAAGTTAGATTTTATTTCCATCATTTACACTTTCAAAATAACAGAAAACAAAAAAATGGCGTCTGCAAAAGTTTGGGCACCCTGCAGAGTTAATATCTTGTACTGCCCCCTTTGGCAAGTATCACAGCTTGTAAACGCTTTTTGTAGCCAGCCAAGAGTCTTTCAATTCTTGTTTGAGGTATCTTTGCCCATTCTTCCTTACAAAAGTCTTCCAGTTCTTTGAGATTTCTGGGCTGTCTGTCACGCACTGCTCTTTTAAGGTCTATCCATAGATTTTCAATTATGTTGAGGTCAGGAGATTGTGAAGGCCATGGCAAAACCTTCAGTTTACGCCTCTTGATGTAATCCCCCGTGGATTTCGAGGTGTGTTTAGGATCATTATCCATTTGTGGAAGCCATCCTCTCTTTAACTTCAGCTTTTTCACAGATGGCATCAAGTTACCATCCAAAATTTGCTGAAATTTTATTGAATCCATTTTTCCTTCTACTCGTGAGATGTTCCCTGTGCCACTGGCTGCAACACAACCCCAAAGCATGATTGATCCAACCCCATGCTTAACAGTTGGACAGAGGTTCTTTTCATTAAATTTTGTGCCCCTTCTTCTCCAAACATACCTTTGCTCATTCCAGCCAAAAAGTTTAATTTTAACCTCATCGGTCCACAGAACTTGTTTCCAAAATGCATCAGGCCTGTCTATATGTTCATTTGCAAAGTTCAAACAATGATTTTTGTGGTGAGGACGTAGAAGAGGTTTTCTTCTGATGACTCTTCCATGAAGACCATATTTGTACAAGTATCTCTTTATAGTGGAATAGTGTACCACAACTCCAGTGTCTGCCAGATCTTTCTGGAGGGATCGTGCAGTCAAACGTGGGTTTTGAATTGTTTTTCTCACAATCCTGCGAGCTGTTCTGTCTGATATTTTTCTTGGTCTTCCAGATCTTGCTTTAACTTCCACTGTTCCTGATGACTGCCATTTCTTAATTACATTCCGAACAGAGGATATTGACATCTGAAAACGCTTTGCGATCTTCTTATAGCCTTCTCCAGCTTTGTGAGCGTCAACTATTTTCAGTTTCAGTTTTCTAGACAACTGCTTAGAAGAACCCATGGTGCTGATTGTTGGGGCAAGGTCAGATGAGTCTGGGCATTTAAAACCTTTGAGCTTGACATCACCTGGTCTTCCCAGACGATGATTGAGAACAATCCATGACACTGGCAGGTCTCAGCTTGGCAAAGGGGGCAGTGCATGCTATAAATTCTGCAGGGTGCCCAAAATTTTGCAGACGCCATTTTTTTTGTTTTCTGTTATTTTGAAAGTGTAAATGATGGAAATAAAATCTAACTTTTGTTGACATATTGTAAGAATGTCTAATCTGTAATTTGATGCCTTTTGTAGATTCTTCCATCTTTCCTTGGCTTCTTTATGCACATTAATACAAATTTTTATCTGGGGTGCCCAAACTTTCGATCCCCACTGTATATATAATATAATTCTTCTGCAGGCGGTACTTTATTTCTTTATCACCCAGTGACATGTTGGTTGCATTTTTTTGAAGTGTGTTGTAGAACGAAGTCACCTATGTTCCCCACTCTGTCTATTAGTAGCAACAGTTTGAGTTTTATAAATATAGTGGTCGAGGAAATTAAAACAATGTTGGCTGGACCAAAGAGATAATCTGACAAGAGATGAACGCCAAACACTTAATGATCTGAAAAAGAACAAACATATTGTCATCAGACCAGGGTGGAAAGATTGTTATGAGCTGAGGACAGCATTCTGGAATGTGCCGAAGATTTTATGAGCGCTAAAAGCAGATTTTCGAGTTCAAGGTTACAGGGTGATAAAAAAAAAAGAACAAAAAAAGAGTAATATAAAGCATCTGACCAGTCTTTACCTGTGATGGCTGCATTTGTTTTCTTTTTTGGGCTTTCTTTCTTCCATGTTTACCTGCTGATCCGGCCAGTAAGTCTGTCATTTTTCAAAAGAACAAGCTCTGTTCCAGATGTATCAGTGATAGGGATGAGGCAAAACCACTGACAGGGGTGCTTACAATGATCAGATTACATTTATTTATGTAACGGCTTATAAAGTATGAGCTGGAGTTTGGCTTCAGTTTGTTAGTTTATTTAAATCTGCTAGTCCACCTTTCATTCCCCTTCTCCCTGCAGACTGACAATGCTGCTGTCCAAAGGTGTCCCCTGTGCTCCTTCCTCCAGAGTGGGGACGTTCTCATATCAGAGGTGTGTTACTGGCAGGGGCGGACTGACAACTCATGGGGCCCCTGGGCAATAGGGGATCATGGGGCCCCTGTGTCCTTGCCCAAACTCAAAAAAACCTATGGAAAAGGTACCAGGGGCATCTCATGGGGCCCTCTACTGACCTCGGGCCCTTGGGCAGTGCCCGAGTTTCCAAATGGTCAGTCCGCCCCTGGTTACTGGCAAGATCACCAGGTAAAAACAGAGAGGCAAAAAAAAGAAAACAAATGCAGACACCCCATGTAATGATTGGTAAGCTGTGATATATTACATTTTATTCTAGAACAGTAATGTAGCCGTCGCCGTAGCAGTCCACACAGCTGCTATGGGGCCCGGGACAGAAAGGGCCCGACGTGGAACAGGAATGGTGAAATGTTTGTCCTGTCCTACCCCAGCAGCCAGGGGCAGACTGACCATTTGGAAACTCGGGCACTGCCCGAGGGCCCAGGTCAGTAGAGGGCCCCATGAGATGCCCCTGGTACCTTTTTCATAGGCTTTTTTTGAGTTTGGGCAAGGCACGGGGGCCCCATGATCCCCTATTGCCTGGGGGCCCCATGAGTTGTCAGTCCGCCCCTGCCAGCAGCCCATATGCAGGAGTTCTGTGGCTGTGCATGTTCCCCATAGGCAGCAGCTGTGGGGCGCGGCAGATGAACGCGACCTATGACATAAAGACACTAAATGTTCATTAGAGCCAGGCAAACAATAGCATAGAGAGCCAACTACTGCAACCCGAGGGAGCTCAGGTAGGTGTGCTTAGTGTTTGTATATCAGTGCGGGTGAGTTTATATATATTTGTGTATTACTGTATATACTGTATATGTGTTAGGACCAGGCCATACTAGAGATACCGTCCTTTGCCGACAAACCCCCAGGAACCCCTAAGCAGATCAAAGGAAATACTTACCTAGCTCCATTCATCGCTCCACTATCAGGATGAGTGTTCTGCTCCATCTCCGATGAAGACACTGCAGTCACTTTGTCATTGATCCTGCCAGTGAGGGATGGACGCATGGACCTAGGGGAGTATTTATCCGGCTCTGCATAGTAATCCTGTCACTCATGAATTCGCACTGCCAGCCTACTTATTCTTACTGGCCACCCATGTTTGGGGACATTCTTCCTTCTGCTGGGCACCCATGTATGGGGACATTCTTCCTTCTGCTGGCCACCCATGTATGGGGACATTCTTCCTTCTGCTGGCCACCCATGTATGGGGACATTCTTCCTTCTGCTGGCCACCCATGTATGGGGACATTCTTCCTTCTGCTGGCCACCCATGTATGGGGACATTCTTCCTTCTGCTGGCCACCCATGTATGTGGACATTCTTCCTTCTGTTGGCCACCAATGTAAAGGGACATTCTTTCTTCTGCTAGCCATCGATGTACAGGGACATTCTTCCTTCTGTTGGCCACCCATGTTCAGGGACATTCTTCCTTATGTTAGCCATCCATGTTCAGGGACATTCTTCCTTCTGCTGGCCACCCATGTATGTGGACATTCTTCCTTCTGTGTGCCACCAATGTAAAGGGACATTCTTTCTTCTGCTGGCCACCGATGTACAGGGACATTCTTCCTTCTGTTGGCCACCCATGTTCAGGGACATTCTTCCTTCTGTTGGCCACCCATGTACAGGGACATTCTTCCTTCTGCTGGCCACCCATGTACAGGGACATTCTTCCTTATGTTTGCCATCCATGTACAGGGACATTCTTCCTTCTGTTGGCCACCCATGTACAGGGACATTCTTTCTTCTGCTGGCCACCCATGTACAGGGACATTCTTCCTTCTGCTGGCCACCCATGCACAGGGACATTCTTCCTTATGTTTGCCATCCATGTACAGGGACATTCTTCCTTCTGTTGGCCACCCATGTACTGGGACATTCTTCCTTCTGTTGGCCACCAATGTGCAGGAACATTCTTCTTTCTGTTGGCCACCCATGTACAGGGACATTCTTCCTTCTGCTGGCCACCCATGTTCAGGGACATTCTTCCTTATGTTTTTGCCATCCATGCACAGGGACATTCTTCCTTCTGTTGGCAACCCCTCTACAGGGACATTTTTCCTTCTGTTGGCAACCCCTCTACAGGGACATTCTTCCTTCTGTTGGCCACCAATGTACAGGGACTTTCTTTCTTCTGCTGACCACCCATGTATGGGAGCATTCTTCCTTCTGTTGGCCACCCATGTACAGGGACATTCTTCTTTCTGCTAGCCACCTCATGTCCGGAGACATTCTTCCTTCTATTGGCCACACATGCCCAGGGACATTTGTTCTTCTGTTGGCTACCCATGTCCAGGGACATTCTTCTTTCTGCTGGCCACCCATGTACAGGGACATTTTTTCTTCTGATGGCCACCCATGTCCAGGGATATTTTTTCCTTCTGCTGGCCACTCATGTACAGGGACATTCTTTCTTCTGCTGGCCACCCACGTACAGGGACATTCTTCCTTCTGTTGGCCACCAATGCCCAGGGACATTCTTCCTTCTGTTGGCTACCCATGTCCAGGGACATTCCTCCTTCTTTTGGCTACCCATGTCCAAGGATATTTTTCCTTCAGCTGGCCACCCATGTGTAGGAGCATTCTTCCTTCTAATGGCCACCCATGTCCAGGGACATTTTTCCTTCTGCTGGCCACCCATGTGCAGGGACATTCTTCCTTCTGCTGGCCACTCATATACAGGGTGTTCTTACTTCTACTGACTACCAATGTATGGGGGAGTTCTTCCTTCTCTTGCTCACCCATGTATGGGAGCATTTTTCTTTCTATGGACCACTCATGTACAGAGGTTTTCTTCCTGTCATACCCACTCATGTACAGGAGCAGTTTTCCTTCTACTGACTACCTATGTATGAGGGCATTTCTCCTCCTACTGAGCACCCGTGTACAGATTTATTCTTCCTTCTACTGGCCACCCATGTATGGAGGAATTCTTACTACTACTGACCAAACACAAAGAGGCATCCTTCTTTCTACAGATTACCAGTGTAAAGTCAATACTGCTTTCCTTCTGGAGAGGATGGAAAGGTGTAATATTATTCTAACACAGGTTAATGGTCAGAGGAAATATGGTGGCCTTCCTGCAGAAAGGGTTGGAGAACCTCCTCTAAATGGGACAGAAATATCTCCCTCAAGAAATCTATAAAGATTAATTTCCATTTTTTAAGACTGTTGGAATATTGTATGAGTTTTGTTTTATGATGGACACATTATACAAGTGAAAGCAAACACCTGAAAGACAGCTTGTGTAATGGACTTGGTGTATTCAGGGTTGGAGGTGTCGGGCTGTCTGGGGTGGGCTCCCTGGCTTTTCTGGGTGTTTGGCTGTTGATTAGCTTACTGTTAATTAGATCGCTGTTAACTGTACTGTTTACCGTTTGCAGTGTTTAGAATAATGTGATCAAGCTCCTACCTAATCAGTGTGGGATGTTCATCCCAATGTGTAATGTTTGTTTTTATTGTTCGTGTGGGGACTGACCCTATTTCTGAAGTGTATAAAAACCTGTATTTCTGTTCAATAAAAGAGTTCAAGTTTTTGCACCTAAGCTAGTTTTGCCTAGTCTTGGGTGTGATGCCCAGCTATAATACCTTGGTCCTGTGTGTAGGAACTGTGAGGAAGTAGTTTTCTGATGGAATCACTCAATCAGGGTGACAGGCGGTCCATCACAGTACATACTTCCTTTCACTGACCACCAATGTACAGGGGCATTCTTCCTTTATTCCTTCTATTGACCACCTACATAATGAGGCATCCTTCTTCCTACAGATCACCAATGAAAGGGAGGGAGGATTCTTCTTTTTTATTGTCTATCCTTGTACATGGGCATTCATCCTTCTGTTGGCCACCCATGTACAGAGGCATTCTTCCTTCTACTGATCACCAACATAAGGGTGCGCATCCTTACTTCTGCTAACCATTCAGGTACGGGGACATTCTTGCTTCTATTGACCGCCCACATAAAGGGGCATTCATTTTCCTACTAACCACCAACATAGAGGAACATTCTTTCTTCTGCTAACCACCAATGCAAAGGGGCATTCCTCCTCCTACTGACCACCAAAGTAAGGGTAATTTCTTCCCCCTACTTACCATAGGATGCATTCTGCCATCTACTGACTACAACACAAGAGAGAATTATTCCTGACCACCAATGTATAAGGACATTCTTCTATCTACTCACCACCCACTTAAGGAAGCATTCTTCTATCTATTGACATTCCATGTAAGGGGCATTCTTCCTCCTACTGACCACCAATGTACCAGGGGCATACTTTTTCATACTAATTTGTTATGGTTCAAAATATTATATGCTGTAGCTCATTACCAGTACCAGATGACAGTGGAAATTATGGTGTTGTTCAATGTCTTTTTTCATGTTTGGTGAGGGACCCCCATAAAGAGTATGCTGTGGGGCCCAGTGTGTTCTAGTTATGTCTCTGTTCTTGGATTTGGATATCTTTAAGGTCATTGGTTGATCATCGGAACAACAATAATTTTGTAAAAACACTGTGAAAGGTGTTATTGTGTAGGATCCCACTGTGCCTGGTTATTGTCCAACATCTATAAATTAGTCAATGAGGATGAATAATTTCCAATGGAGGGGGGCTATTGACTGTAGAGAAAATTAGTAAATATTTGGATAGGACATTGGCCCCTTCTGTGACTAAACATGAATCTTATCTACCAGAATAACAGAAATATTTCATCTTTTGAGGTTCTTAACTGAGATTGAAGTCCTTAGAGGGAATCTGCTGATCACTTTGGATATCAAGGCTCTTTACTCAGGTATTCCACATTCACTGAGCAACTGGAGACAGTTAGCAGGATCCTGAGTAAAACAGAGGTTGCAAATGGGGACATAATATCCTTGATTTGAAGTTTTGGAATTTTTTTTTTCTTTTTCTATTCCATAATGAATTTGTCTTTTGGAAGACCCACTACCTCCAGGTTTGGGTTGGACGGTGGGCCCTACGTGTGCCTTCCTCTGTGCCAAACTGGACCTTGGGGAGAGGGAGCAGATAATGTGTGACCACAAGACCTTGTCTGTGAACCTCTACCAGTTTGTGTCATGGCACGGGTACATCGACGATATCTTGATGTTCTAGATGAGCATTGTGGAGCATCAAATTTGCGGGGTTGCTCAATTTTAACTCCAGGAATCTGACGTTCACAATGTGGAGGAGGTCACGTTTCTAGATTTGACTACTGGGGTTTCAGAAAATGGATAGTTCAATGGAAAATGAATCAGAAACATTCTTTTACTTATCTCTTGTCTCCAGTTTACATCCCATATTCCTAAATAAAGGGATCCCTACTGGACAATCTCTAAGGGCTGGAGGTATTGTACTAGTGAACAAGATCCTGAACATAAAGCACAAGAAGTGGATTTATGGATAGAGGGAATAATTGGAAATATCTAGAAACAGCTTATAGAAGTAAAGTTGCAGACAGGATAAGGAACAGAGACAAGAAAAGATCTAGTGAGAGTTATGCTAGGTTCATATCTTTGAAATATCTTCTAAATGGTAGCATGTTTGAGAGAAACACACTGTCCTTTAGAAGACATTCGGCACTGCCATTCATTTTTAACAGCGTCCCCATGCATTTGCAAACATGTGTGTGCCAAACGAGATTGTGCTGCACCACCATGGGGTTTGGTGTGGTGGGTTTCTGGAAAAGAGTCAGGGACTTCTTTTCTGTGTTTTTTTACACATTGAGCAGCCCATTGAAATGAATGGGGGCTGGCCTGCACTCAGGAACACCCAAAACGCATGGAAACGCAATCACACCTGCATTAGCTATATTAAACCCTCAGATTTTTAAGCACTTTCAGCAGCTGATTTAATCACGTACTGAGTATTAGATCTCTATATCATTTAATCCTTACTTATGTTCAAGTTTAGTCTGGTGCCATGACCTCTGCCCCAGGTTTCTTGTTTCAGGGTGGCTCCTTTCTGTTGCAGCATCCTATGGAGCCACCCTTGCATGCAAGGACCAGAACTGCCTCCCTACACTGTGGACATCAATAGAAACACACAACCCCATAGACTAGGATGGCGAGGCAGTCCCCTGTTCCTCCCTCCTCACCCCTTCTTCCTTCTCTGACTGGAGACTGCACTGTCCACTGTTAACCATTTCCTTTGTAGACCGGAAGTTCAGGAAAACACCACTGAGAAAGCAGGAGCCAGCAGCATTGAAAACTCTAAACTGCAAGTGCTGGGGTAAGAATTATAGCAAATAGTTTACTGGGGGATATTTATTTTACTGTACTCAGTGTGTTAAACTAAAAACACTGAGTGTACTTCTTTAATCGAAAATACATATCCAGAGGGAGATGAAAAATATTTTGGAGATCACATATAGTAATTAATATCCTGCCACACGTTCATTTACCGTGAATTCGATCCAAACCACAATCAAGATTATGGCTGTTATTTAAAAATTCTGGGATTGATTTACACGGCTCACGCCGCAACCATGCAGACATATCTGCAGCTTCTCCGATCGCCTTATCTTTGACTGCACCTCGATTGTGAACTATGTGAAGGTTGTCCACATGCAGGGAATGTTGAGGCAGATTGTGGAGCAACTGGACTGTGCTATCCAGAGGCTATCCAGGGGCGGACTGACCATTTGGAAACTCGGGCACTGCCCGAGGGCCCGGGGTCAGTAGGGGGCCCCATGAGATGCCCCTGGTACCTTTTTCATAGACTTTTTTGAGTTTGGGCAAGGACACAGGGGCCCCATGATCCCCTATTGCCTATTGCCCGGGGGCCCCATGAGTTGTCAGTCCGCCCCTGGTGCTATCTATGATGGGTGACATAACAGACCCAAGGGGGAATATGATGGGTCATTTAAGAAGCCCAGCTGTCAATATGATATTTGCCGTAAGAGACCAAAGCAGAAATATTATGGGCAGTGCTAAGATAAGGTCATCTAGAGCCCATCGTGAACATCCCAAACTGCGACCCCCCCCCCCCCCCCCTCCAAGATGTATGAGCAATATGTGCCTGCAAAAATCCCCCCTCCCCAAGCATAAATTCACCTCCCTGATGAAATCCCTCCTCTCAGAACAAATCTTTGCCCCCCCCCACAATAAAACAAATGACCCCTCCTAGAACAAAACCTCTACCCCTCATATTTCCACTCCAAGCACACATCCTCTCCTCCCCACTCCAAATTACCCTTTTCAGCACAAATTCCCCCCAGCCCCCTCCTAGCATAAATCTTCTACCCTAAATTTTCCCTCCTAGCTCAAATACCACCTCCTGCCCCCCCAACCATCAATACTAGCTCAAATCCCCCCCAAACAAAAATTTCCCCTCCAACTACAGTTCCTGTCCCCCCTCTACTGTATCATCTCTTCTAGAGCAACCCCCCCCCCCCCAATCCCCCATCCTAGCACAAATCCTCCCCTCCCCCACACTTTTCTCATCCTAGAACAATTCTTACCCCCTTCTGCCACCAAATTTCCCTTCCAAACACAAATCCCATTGCCCTCAACCACCTAGCAGCACCCCCCACCTCAAATGATACCACAGAGGATAGGGTAGCCCTCCCTTCTGCCCACCCCTTGTCTTGGTCCTGATGGGTGACATAGGAGACCCAACGGGTAATATGATGGGTGACATAGGGGACCCAATGGGTAATATGATGGGTGACGTAAGAAACTAAATGGGCGATATGATGGGTGACATTAGAGACCCAATGGTCAATCAGATGGGTGATGTAAGAGACCCAATGGGCAATAAGATGAGTGACGTAAGAGACTCAACAGGTAATATGATGGGTGATGTAAGAGATCCAACAGGTAATATGATGGGTGACAAAGGAGACCCAACAGGCAATATGATGGGTGACAGAGGAGACCCAACAGGTAATATGGTTGACAGAGGAGACCCAACAGGCAATATGATGGATAACATAATAAGCCAAACAGGAAATATGATGGGTGATGTAAGAGACCCAATGGGCAATGTGGAGTGATGTAAGAGACCCAATGGGCAATGTGGCGAGTGATGTAAGAGACCCAATGGGCAATGTGCTGGGTGTCATAAGAGACCCAACCGGCAATATGAGGGGTAACTCTCACACACACACAACGGTCAATATGATGGGAAAGCAACTGAATAACCCCCATGCTGATCCTCTCTCTGCTCCCGGAATCGGCGTTCAGAGCGGTCAGGTGTCTTTTGGCGCTCACGGCTTGTTGTCTTTTGGTCGGATGTTTTCACAGAGGATTCCTGTTTATTTGTAAAGACAGTGAGCTGCCTCACAGCAGTACATTGGGGAAGATTCCAGAACATACATTTTATTTATGCAGCTGTTTCTCGCCAAACCGCAAACCCAACACACAAAGAGCCAAGTGACGGCTGAGGAACCCGGTGCACAGTAACCCAAAGCTTTCGGCACCCGTGTGTCCTGCAAGTGGGTTACGTGACCAGCCTGGAGATGTATGGTGGAGGTCCTTGGTGAGTCCGATCCTACAGAGGAACACAGATGAGTCTGGAGGGAAATTTGAGCCATAGTAATACATTGGGGTTTGTTTATTAAAATAATAAAGATTGTTCACTTGGCAAAGTGAGTGTTCACAGAGCTTAATCTCTGGGAGCAACGATCTGCAGATTGATAGCCGGCAATAGGAAGGCGATTCAATGAACATTAATATCTTCTTGACATAAAACTCATAAAGGAAAAGAGAGGGAAACATATAGTGTAAAATCGGACGGCAACTTTATTCATAAAAACAGTCCATGTATTACGCTCACATTCCGCAGTGTCAAAGCCGACACTAGCTTAAACAGCGTATACAGCACAAATGAAAAAAGTCCACTTCGGTGTCAGCTGATTCCGACAACTCACTGGGCGTGGTGACGTCACTCCAAGGCTCCACCCTACGCGTTTTGTCACTTGACGTCCTCACGGAGCGGAAGCCACCTAGCTAGTTGAACTATGGGCATGCACCTGCTCGGCTGTACAAATGCCATGGCCTTGATGCTGTACACAGTCTGCTCTGAGTCGGACGCTCTGCACGGTTTGCTCTGAGTCAGACGCTCTACACGGTCTGCTCTGAGTCGAACGCTCTGCACGGTCTGCTCTGAGTCGGATGCTCTGCACCGTCTGCTCTGATTCAGTCGCTCTGCACGATCTGCTCTGAGTCGGTCTCTCTGCACGGTCTGCTCTGAGTCAGTCGCTCTGCACGGTCTGCTCTGAGTCGGACGCTCTGCACCGTCTGCTCTGATTCTGTCTCTCTGAACCATCTGCTCTGAATCGGTCGCTCTGCACTGTCTGTTCTGAATCAGTTGCTCTGAACGGTCTGCTCTGAGTCAGATGGTCTGCTCTGAGTCGGACGCTCTGCACGGTCTGCTCTGAGTCGGACGCTCTGCACGGTCTGCTCTGATTCGGTCTCTCTGAACCGTCTGCTCCGAGTCGGTCGCTCTGCACGGTCTGCTCTGAGTCGGTCGCTCTGCACCGTCTGCTCTGAGTCGGTTGCTCTGCACGATCTGCTCTGAGTCGGTTGCTCTGAGTCGGTCTCTCTGCACAGTCTGCTCTGAGTCGGCTGCTCTGCACGGTCTGCTCTGAGTCGGTCGCTCTGCACAGTCTGCTCTGAGTCGGTCGCTCTGCACGGTCTGCTCTGAGTCGGTTGCTCTGCACGATCTGCTCTGAGCCGGTTGCTCTGAGTCTGTCTCTCTGCACGGTCTGCTCTGAGTCGGTCTCTCTGAACCATCTGCTCTGAGTCGGTCGCTCTGCACGGTCTGCTCTGAGTCGATCTCTCTGAACCGTCTGCTCTAAGTCAGACGCTCTGCTCTGAATCGATTGCTCTGCACAGTCTGCTCTGAGTTGGACGCTGTGAACCATCTGCTCTGAGTCGGTCGCTTGGCACCGTCTGCTCTGAGTCGGTCGCTCTGCACGGTCTGCTCTGAGTCGGTCTTTCTCCACGGTCTGCTCCGAGTCAGTTGCTCTGCACGGTCTGCTCTGAGTCGGTCGCTCTGCACGGTCTGCTCTGAGTCGGTCGCTCTGCACGGTCTGCTCTGAGTCGGTCGCTCTGCACGGTCTGCTCTGAGTCGGTCGCTCTGCACGGTCTGCTCTGAGTCGGTCGCTCTGCACGGTCTGCTCTAAGTCGGTCGCTCTGCACGGTCTGTTCTGAGTCGGTCGCTCTGCACGGTCTGCTCTGAGTCGGTCGCTCTGCACGGTCTGTTCTGAGTCGGTTGCTCTGGGTCTGTCTGGGTCGATCTCTCCAGGTTATTGCTGCTTTCTATGCCGGGGCCCTAAGTGTTCCATTACTGGTCATGTTATAGCACTTTATCTCTCTGTGTAGGATGAAAGATGGCTGCTGCACCGAGTGACCCCTCTCTACACATACATAGATTTGCACCGTCAGTGATACCCGGAGATCTGTGCAGCGTCGGAGGTGGTGAGATGTCTAGCAGTCCTGCAGGTAATGAGGCAGAGACATCCGCCAATGAGGTGGAAAATCAGTGAGAGGTCATGGAGATGGAGCACTGCGGGCACAGGTGACAATGCCATGCCGCGATCATCTACAGAGTCCGCTCTAATATGGGGGGGAGTCATGTATGTACTTGTAGTTCCTCAATGCCTGGAGGACTTCATGATGATCATAACAGTCAGATCTCCATCCTGGGTACCATCTATGGAACACAGTTCTCTGCTGAGCTCCCCATCCCAACCCTCCTGCCTGCTCTGCCATCCCCGCCATCCAGAGAACTGTGGAGAGGAGTATCCTGAGCACCGCCATAGTTATGACCAATGAATAGAGCACAACCCTCTACAACCCCGATATCATGATCAATATTTCTGCCATTGGCCCAGTATTTATGATAAACACCCCAAATCATTGTACACCCCCCCCCCCCCCTGTATGTGTAATGGAGGTGTAGGGAAGTATGGTGTACAAATATAACAACGTATCAAATGGTTTATAACTTCTTGAGAGTGAACACTGAGCGCTCTCCGATGAGGGTTGACCCCCCGGGGCCACGCCGAGCCTCACACAAGCTCTGATTTCCCTACTTCCATCCCCCCCCCTTTTTCTCTCCTTTCCCCCCTTCTTTCTCTATCTTCTCTCATCCATCTCTCCCCTCGACTCTCATCTGTCCTCTAACTCTCCCCTCTCTTCCATTTCTCCCCTGTATCTGTCCTCCACCATTCCTCTTCTCCATCTCTTTCCTCTCCTCCATCATCTTCTTCTACTCTCTCTTCCCTCTCTCCTCCATCCCCTTCCTCTCTTCTCTCCTGCCTCTCCTCCATCTTTCTCCTCTTCTCTCCTCCATCTCTCATCTCCTCTCTTCCCTCTCCTCTCCTTCATTGCTCTCCTCTTCTCCGTCTCTCTCCTCTCCTCTTTTCCATCACTCTCTTCTCTTCTGTCTGTCTCCTCTCCTCCATTACTCATCTGCTCTCTTCCATCACTCTCTTCTCCTCCATCTCTCTCCTCTCCTCCATTTCTCCTCTCTCTTCTCCTCTACTCCGTTGCTGTCTTCTCCTCTCCTCTCTTCTCTCCCCTCCATTGCTTTCCTCTATCTCTCTCCTCCATCTCTCTCCTCTCCTTCATCGCTCTCTTCTCCATCTCTCTCATCTCCTCTCCTCCATTTCTCCTCTCATCTCCTCTCCTCCTTCTCTCTCGTCTCCTCTCCTCTCTTCCATCTCTCATCTCCTTTCCTCCCTCCCTCCTCTCCTCCATCTCTCTCCTTTCCTCTCCTCTTCTCCATCTCTCATATCCTCTCCTGTATCTCTCCTCCATCTCTCTCCTGTCCTCCATCTCTCTCCTGTCCTCCATCTCTCCCCTCCTCCATCCCTCTCCTCTTCTCTCTTTTCATCTTCCCTCCTCACCTACATCTCTCCCCTCCTTTATCTCTATCCTCACCTTTCCTCTCCTCTCTTCTCCTTTATCTCTCCTATTTTTTCCTCTCTCCTGTCTTCCATCTCTCCTGTCCTCCATCTCTCTCCTCCTCCATCTCTCCCCTCCTCCAGCTCTCCTCTCCTGTCCTCCATCTCTCCTCTTTTCCACCTTTCTTCTCCTCCATCTCTCTCCTCCCTTTTCTTCCATCACTCTCTTCTCCTCCATGTCTCTCCTCTCCTTCATTTCTCCTCTCCCTCATCTCTCCCCTCCTCCATTGCTCTCCTCTCATTTCCTCTCCTCGTTCGCTCTCTTCTCCATCTCTCCCCTCCATTGCTCTCCTCCATCTCTCCCCTCCATTGCTATCCTCTCCTCCATCACTCTCCTCTCCTCTCCTCTATTTCCCATCTCTCCTCCATCTCTCTTCTCTTCTCCTCCATCTCTACTCCATTGCTGTCCTCTCATCTCTTACCTCCATCGCTCTCTTCTCCATCTCTCTCATCTCCTCTCCTCCATCGCTCTCTTCTCCTCTATCTCTTTCGTCTCCTCTCCTCTATTGCATCCCTCATCTCCTCTCTTCCCTCCCTCCTGTCCTCTCCATTCCTCTCCTCTGCTCTTCTCCATCTCTCCTCTCCTGCATCTCTCCTCCATCTCTCCTCCATCCCTCTCCTCTCTTCTCCTTTATCCCTCCTATTTTTTCCTCTGTCATGTCCTCCATCTCTCTTCTCCTCTATCTCTCCTCTTCTCCCTCTCTCTCCTCCTCCATCTCTCTTCTCCTCCCCTCCATCTCTCCTCTCCTCCCCTCCATCTCTCCTCCCCTCCATCTCTCCTCTCCTCCCCTCCATCTCTCCTCTCCTGTCCTCCAGCTCTCCTCTCCTCCATTTCTCCCCTCCTCCATCTTTCCCCTCCTCCATCTTTCCTCTCCTCCATCACTCTTCTCCTCCATTCTCCTCTCCTGTCCTCCATCTCTCCCCTTCTCCATCTCTCTTCTCCTCCATTCTCTCCTCTCCTTTCTTTCTCTCTTCCCACTCTGCTGCACTCCCCCTTTCTATCTTTCTCCTGAAATTCTAAGAATCTTTATTGGCAGGACCCAATATATTTTAGCATTGCCAAAGCAATTGAGGAGTTATCATGGGTTGGGTAGTGGTGCGGGGGATGGAAGGCACAACTCCTGGAACATTATTAGGGATAGGAGACAAGTCCAGGAATGTTATCAGGTTAGGGAATAATGTAAAGAAGGATGGGGGGGAATCCATGTATAGGATGTATAAATCCACTTCCATGTGTCAGTCCTGTCCCTCTCTCAGTCTGTGACATGTTGTGATGTATTGTGCAGATCTTGTCACCGCCGTCTCCTCTTCTCCCAGCATAATGTGGAGTTTCCTCCTCTATAGAAGTGAAGTCCGGGAGGAGAGCGGAGAGTCTCTGGAATTGAGTGCCCCTCAGTGCTGAGTACTTGAGGCCCCTCTTGTCTCCATCTCCCCCCCTCTCCTCTCTCTCTATATCCCCTCAACCTCCGCCCCCTGCCCCCCACCCCACTCACGCGGTGTGCCAGTTGTTTTGCAGTTATAAATGGGATTGGCGGGATAATTATGGAGGATGTTGCTGGAAATGTTGATGTTGGCCCTGTGGTGCCTCCACATCCTCTAACCACAATCTCCGTCCCTGGAAAAACCCAGCTGGGTGAGGGGTCCCCCCAGTACATCATACTGACCTGGCATAGAGATGGTGGGAGGCTCTCTACACCTCATACAGACATGTCAATACAAAGACTAGACCGGCTCCACCCTTAATACACGCATCCTCCAACCCTTGCTGATGTCATGAGCAGAATTCCGTATAATAAATGCGACTTTTATCTGTGGTCAGTGTTCACTTCTGAAGGAGTTCTCGTTTCACTGGCAGCATGCTTGTTGCACATCAATGACTCCGTATTGAAGCCAGGGACAGCCAGGAAACCAGCGTTTTCAAAAGCAGGACATTATAATACTGAAAATGTATAGATAGTCATCTCCTATCCTCATATTGATTAGTGGTTCCAAATGAATAATGCTGGTAGGTTAACCACTTGCCTACCGGGCACTTATACCCCCTTATTTACCAGGCCAATTTTCAGCTTTCAGCGCTGCCGCACTTTGATTGACAATTGCGCGGTCATGCAACATTGTACCCATATGAAATTTTGATCATTTTTTTCTCACAAATAGAGCTTTCTTTTGGTGGTATTTAATCACCACTGGGCGCTTTACTTTTTGCGCTATAAATACAAAAAGTGCAAAAAATTTGAAAAAAAAAAAAAAGTTTCTTTGTTTCTATTATAAAATTTTTCAAACAGGTAATTTTTCTCCTTCACTGATGTGCGTTGATGAGGCAGCACTGATGGGCACTGATAGGTGGCACTGATGGGCACTGATAGGTAGCACTAAAGGGCACTGATAGGCAGCACTAATGAGGTGGCACGGATAGGCGGCACTGACAGACAGCACTAATGAGGTGGCACGGATAGGCGGCACTAATATGCAGCACTGATAGGCGGCACTGATAGGTGACACTGATGATGGGTACTGATAGACGGCACTGACTGGCATCACTGCTGGGCACTGACTGGCGGCACTGACTGGCACAACCCCTGGGCACTGACTGGTGGCACTGACTGGCAGCACTGCTGGGCTGCACTGGTGGGTGGCACTGGTGGGCGGCACTGGTGGGTGGGCACAGGTGGGTGGCACTTCTGGGCACAGGTAGGAGGCACTGCAGAGTGGCACAGGTGGGGGCACTGCTGGGCACAGGTGGGGGCACTGCTGGGCACAGGTGGGGGCACTGCTGGGCATGGGTGGGCGGAGCTAGTGGGCGCACTGCTGGGCACAGGTGAGCGGAATTTGCGGGTGTCACTGCTAGGCACCGATCATCAGGGCACTGATCATCAGTGCCCTGATGATCGGTGCCGATCCCCGCTCTGACAACTGCCGGTTCTCGGCAGTACTTTCCTCACGATCTGACAGCGTGAGGAAAGTGCAGCCGAGAACCGGCACTTGCATTTTCCTCTGATCAGCGTGTCATTGGACACCGCTGATCACGTGGTAAAAGGCCGCTGTGATTGGCCTTTTACCACATCACGTGATCAGCTGTGTCCGTAGGACACAGCGATCACGGAGATCGCCGGATGTGCGCGCCCCCTGGGGCGCGCAGGAGAGCGCGTTCTGGGAGGACGTCATATGATGTCCACCCAGAACTGGCCGGCCGCAGTGCAGCCGTCATTCGGCTGTCTGCGGTCGGCAGGTAGTTAATGGGCTTAATGGGCTTAATGGTAGGTTAGTGGTCCCAGAAGACTACGGGGCCATTCACAAAGTGCAGCGCTTCTCACGCATGTTCAGTGAGCACCTGGCTGTGAAGCCGCAAGCTGTCACAGCCGGGTGTCCACACTGAAAATGCCAGCGCCAGGGAGATAAGACGGCCGGTGAAACCAGCGGGGGTGAGGACACCACCGGACCGAGGGACAGGTAAGTGGCTGTGTTTTAAAGGTCAGCAGGTACAGTATTTGTAGCTGCTGACTTCTATTTTTTTTTTCAGGTGGAACTCCGCTTTAACAGAGTGGAAAATATCTACAGGATGGAGGGAGTTGTGTCATATTGAGGAGGAGAGAATAGAAAAATTTAGGAAAATGTGGAGTAACTGGTTAATTTTCAAAACATCTAAAAGATATCTGAAACTGGTGGGAATATAGGTGTTAGAGTATTAGAGGGAGCTTTAATGGAGTACCCTCCCTGGACCCCACCGACCTGAACAACCTTAGACCCATCTCCCTGCTGCCATTCACATCCAAGTTCCTTGAGCGCTTAGTCTACAATCGCCTAAGCTCCCACCTCACTGACAACAACCTCCTCGATCCCCTACAGTCTGGCTTCCATCCCCTACACTCCACCGAAACCGCCTTACTCAAAATCACCAACGACCTGCTAACCGCCAAAGCTAATGGCCACTACTCAGTCCTCCTACTCCTCGACCTCACTGCGGCCTTCGACACAGTTTACCACCCCCTCCTCCTTAATACACTCCCTTGGCATCAGAGACTCCGCTCTCTCCTGGCTTTCCTCCTATCTATCACAGTGCTCCTTCAGTGTTACCTATAACGATACCAGCTCCCCCTCTCTCCCCCTCTCTGTTGGGGTCCCCCAAGGCTCGGTCCTCGGGCCCCTTCTTTTCTCCATCTACACCTCCTCCCTCTGCAAACTGATACACTCCCACGGCTTCAACTATCACCTCCTCGCCGATGACACGCAAATTTACCTCTCCACCCCCCACCTCACCCCCTCGGTCTCCGACCCGTATCACCCACCTACTGAACGACATATCAGACTGGATGTCACTCCACTTCCTCAAATTGAACCTTTCCAAAACCGAGCTCCTGATTGTCCCCCCCAGCCCGTGCCCCTGCCCCCCTCTCCATCACGACCAACAACGCCACCATCAGTCCCACCCCGCAAGAAAAGTCCTAGGTGTCACCCTAGACTCAAACCTGTCCTTCCAACCCTATGTCCAATCGCTGGCAAATTCATGCAGGCTCCACCTCCGCAACATCTCCAAAATGCATTCGTTCCTTACCCCAGACACTACTAAACTACTCATGCACTCCCTTATTATCTCACGCCTGGACTACTGCAACTCCCTCCTCACCGGCCTACCTCATCACAGGCTATCCCCGCTTCAGTCCATCCTGAACTCAGTGGCTAGACTCATCCACCTCACCAGCCGCTCCACCTCTGCCACCCCCCTCTGTCATTCCCTCCACTGGCTTCCGATTGCCCAATGCAATAAATTCAAACTACTAACATTGACGTACAAAGCCATTCATAACACTGCCCTGAACTACCTCACCGACCTGATACCCAAATACCACCCAACCCGTACAAGACCTCCTACTTTCTAGCTCCCTGGTCTCCTCCTCCCACACCTGACTGCAGGACTTCTCCAGGACTTCCCCCATCCTCTGGAACTCTCTACCCCAATCCATCAGACTGTCACCTACCCTCCTCACCTTCAGGCGCACCCTGAAAACCCATCTCTTCAGGGAAGCCTACCCCACCCTCACCTAACAGCCGATCTCCTCCACTCATCCTACCACTCCATCCCCCACAGCCACATTCCTCCTGTACCACTATCCCCTCCCTCCTAGATTGTAAGCTCGAAAGGCCCTCGAACCCCTCGTGTATTGTATTGTTACTGTATTGTCTCATGTTCTGTCCCCCTCTATAATGTACAGCGCTGAGCAAACCTTTTGGCGCTATATAAATACTGTATAATAATAATAATACCCGACAGAAGGAGATCGGAGGGAAGGGATACAGATATACTGTAGATAGATAATCACAAGAAAGGATAGAAACTAGGATTCTGGTATGGACTGAGGAAATTGGAGGGTGGGAGGAAGGGTTGGGCAGGGGATAAGACGATGCAAATGGAATTTATGTATTGTGAAGTTCTTTTTATTAGATGCGTTTTTTGTACTGGAAAAAATTAATAAAAGATATAATAAAAATAAATAAATAACTACTGCAGTAGGGAACAGGCACAAAAAGATACACCCAGAATCTTTCCCAATCACTGCTCTGTTTATTCGGTGCATTTGATGAGTTTTATACATGATTACGTTGGTATCACATTAATGTTACAATTGGACTTTTATGGTAACAAGGGGCGTAATTTCTAATTAGGACTTGAAGGAATGCAAACGTAATGAAAACATTATTAGTGCCGTGCGCACAAGGAGTGCAGTGTACAATACATAGACAAAGCATACAATCAGGGGTGTCCCTAGGGTTGGTGTCACCCGGTGCGATAACATTTGGTGACACCCCCTCCGACGATCCCCGCAGGATGGATCGATCTGCAGATTGAGCATAATGGGTCGGAGTCTGATCCATTATGCTCCCCAATCCGCAGATCCGATCCATCTTGCTGGGATTGTCGGCTTGCTTGTGGAGAGATCAGTTAACCCCATAGAGGTCGCAAGCCGACAATCCCCGCAGGATGGATCGGATCTGCAGATTGGGGAGCATAATGGATCGGAGTCCGATTGTCGGTTTGCTTTGACCGCTTCAATACCGGGCACATTTAACCCCTTCCTGCCCAAGCTATTTTTCAGATTTCAGCGTTCTCACACTTAGAATGACAATTGCGCGGTCATGCAACACTGTACCCAAACTAAAATTTTATCATTTTCTTCACACAACTAGAGCTTTCTTTTGGTGGTTTTTATATTTTGCTAAATTAACAAAAAAAGACAGAAAATTTTGAAAAAAAAAACACGTTTTTCTTTGTTTCTGTTATAAAAGTTTGCAAATAAATAATTGTTCTTCATAAATTTAGGCCGAGATGTATTCTGCTCATGTCTTTGGTGAAAATAACCCAAATTAGGATGTATTATTTAGTTTGTAGGAAAGTTATAGAGTTCACAAACTATGGGATAGATCTGAGTATTGATCAATCCTGAAGTACTGACAGCCAATCTAATTTCTTGAGGTCCAAGAATGTCAGAATAGTACAGATATCCCCCAAATGTCAGGACGGTACAGATATACCCCAAATGTCAGGACAGTACAGATATCCCCCAAATGTCAGTACAGTACAGATATCCCCCAAATGTCAAAACAGTACAGATATCCCCCAAATGTCAAAACAGTACAGATATCCGCCAAATGTCAGGACGGTACAGATATCCCCCAAATGTCAAAACAGTACAGATATCCGCCAAATGTCAGGACGGTACAGATATCCCCCAAATGTCAAAACAGTACAGATATCCGCCAAATGTCAGGACGGTACAGATATCCGCCAAATGTCATGACGGTACAGATATCCCCCAAATGTCAGGACGGTACAGATATCCTCCAAATGTCAGGACGGTACAGATATCCCCCAAATGTCAGGACGGTACAGATATCCGCCAAATGTCAGGACGGTACAGATATACCCCAAATGTCAGGACAGTACAGATATCCCCCAAATGTCAAAACAGTACAGATATCCCCCAAATGTCAAAACAGTACAGATATCCGCCAAATGTCAGGACGGTACAGATATCCGCCAAATGTCAGGACGGTACAGATATCCGCCAAATGTCATGACGGTACAGATATCCCCCAAATGTCAGGACGGTACAGATATCCCCCAAATGTCAGGACGGTACAGATATCCCCCAAATGTCAGAACGGTACAGATATCCCAAATGTCAGGACGGTACAGATATCCCCCAAATGTCAGGACGGTACAGATACCCCCCAAATGTCAGGACGGTACAGATATCCCCCAAATGTCAGGACGGTACAGATATCCCCCAAATGTCAGGACGGTACAGATATCCCCCAAATGTCAGAACAGTACAGATATCCCCCAAATGTCAGGACGGTACAGATATCCCCCAAATGTCAGGACAGGACAGATATCCCCCAAATAACCCCTTTTTGCAGAGTAGACAGTCCGACGTACTTCATAAGAGGCATGGCGAGTTTCTTGAAGTTGTATTTTTTTGTCATAATTTTTTGGAAAATGAAAACAATTATTTTCACTATTTTTTTTTTACATACTGCCTCCAGTGCAGTACAGCGTCATCATATAACTGGCATGGCGGTGATCAGGGACACTGATGAAAGTATAAAAAAATATATATAATTTTTTTTTTAATTTTTTTAAATTATTTTTAATTTTTTATTACTTTTTTCTTTTTTTTTTAAGATTTTTTTTTTCATATTTCACTTTGAGCAAAGTAGTACAATGTTACCACATAGTACCATTGTACTACTTTAGGGAAGTTCAGTATTTTTTTTTTTTTTTTTTACACAATTTGCTTATAGCAAAGAATTACTTTGTTATAAGCAAGCATTTACCTGAATGACATCGATTCATTCAGGGTTTTTGTTTTTTTTTTTTGCTTAACTGTGATTTGGCCACGGCTAATCACATGACACAGCTGGGCTGTGATTGGCCCAGCTTATGCATGTGATCGCTGTGACCATTCAAAGCTAGACACTAGTATACAGTGGATGGCATGTATGAAGCCATCCATTGTATACAACTGTCACGTGACCTGCTGTGTGATTGGTCACAGCAGGTCAAATGGTACCGGCAACGGGGCCGGTACTCAGATCTGTCATCGGCCGTGTCCGAGGTACACAGCCGGTGACAGATTGCGCCGCTGCGCGGCTCTGCAGGAGCGCAAACTGCGCATGCCGAAAGGATGCCAAATGGCGTCCACCCAGAAAGGTGAGTGTTTTTGCCGGCCGCCATTCGGCCATAGGCCGGGCAGGAACCGGTTTTAAAACATACCTTTTCGTGGAGCAGGTCAGGTGTCACCCCATGAGATAGGTGTCGCCCGGTGCGGCGTGCACTACCTGCACCTGCCTAGGGACACCACTGCATACAAAATAGATTACAATTTTATACAGAATTTACAAATTTCCTTTACAAAGGTCAACAGCTGCATCAGCCTCTCTATCCAGGTTTTAGTAGATCCATTATTTTTCCTCTTCCTGTAACAAGCTTAAGCTGTCCAGTAACAATGACAGATACAGCTGTTTGGACAAACCATATACCACCGCCATGGCAGCTTACAGCAGTCATATTTTATTAATGTGGATTAAACCTTTTTTACTGAAAGAATAAAGAATCCCTGGTGCTGTAACTGCTCAAAAAGTGTTAGCCGGAGTCAGGCTTTAATGGGCATGAAAGTCCATTTAAATCTACATCTCCATTTCGGACTCCCCGTGCAGGAGGAGCGCTTTCATTCACCGGAGGTTCCCATTCTTCTCCCGCAGACACCGCAGAGCAGTCAATGCCGCCTGCCGAATCAACAAATTGTAAGCAGCCTGCCAGCTGTAAGAACGTTTTATCCAATCTGCGGGTTCCTTTATTGGAAGGTTTGTAGGGGCCTGAATAGGACATTGTTCTTGATGTGTAAACCGAGGCCATGCTGGGACATGGACGTCACTTGCAGCAGGCAGGCTATTGATTCTGTGTTCGCTGTATCACTGCAGAGGAACTACATGTCCCAGCAGGACCTCAGCTGATATTTAGGGTGTATTAAAAAACAGAGAATATATATATTTATTTCAGGTACTTATATGACGCCGTCAATTTACATTGATATTGTACAGTCACATCCAGGGTGGATTTGATTTACCGTATTTTCGCTCCATAAGACGCACCTGACCATAAGACGCACCTAGGTTTTAGAGGCGAAAAACAGGAAAAAAAAAAATTCTGAACCAATGGACTGCAGACATAGTACAGGAGATGACCAGAGACTGCGGACACAGTACAGGAGATGACCAGAGACTGCGGATATAGTACAGGAGATGGCCAGAGACTGCGGACATAGTACAGGGATGACCAGAGACTGCGGACATAGTACAGGGGATGACCAGAGACTGCGGGACACAGTACAGGAGATGACCAGAGACTGCGGACACAGTACAGGGGATGACCAGAGACTGCGGATATAGTACAGGAGATGACCAGAGACTGCGGACACAGTACAGGAGATGGCCAGAGACTGCGGACACAGTACAGGAGATGACCAGAGACTGCGGACACAGTACAGGAGATGACCAGAGACTGCGGACACGGTACAGGAGATGACCAGAGACTGAGGACACGTACAGGAGATGACCAGAGACTGAGGACACGGTACAGGAGATGACCAGAGACTGCGGACACGGTACAGGAGATGACCAGAGACTGCGGACACGGTACAGGAGATGACCAGAGACTGCGGACACGGTACAGGAGATGACCAGAGACTGCGGACACAGTACAGGAGATGACCAGAGACTGCGGACACGGTACAGGAGATGACCAGAGACTGCGGACACGGTACAGGAGATGACCAGAGACTGCGGACACAGTACAGGAGATGACCAGAGACTGCGGACACAGTACAGGAGATGACCAGAGACTGCGGACACGGTACAGGAGATGACCGGAGACTGCGGACACGGTACAGGAGATGACCGGAGACTGCGTACACAGTACAGGAGATGACCGGAGACTGCGGACACGGTACAGGAGATGACCAGAGACTGCGGACACGGTACAGGAGATGACCGGAGACTGCGGACACGGTACAGGAGATGACCGGAGACTGCGGACACGGTACAGGAGATGACCGGAGACTGCGGACACAGTACAGGAGATGACCAGAGACTGCGGACACAGTACAGATGACCAGAGACTGCGATGACCATTCACAAAGCGCAGCACATGCGCAGTGGGCACCCGGCTGTCACAGAAGCCAGCGCGGGAAGACTGTGCAGCGCTGGAGCGAGGAACAGGTAAGGCCCTGCAGGAGACAACAGCTGAGCGGCCGGCCCAGTATTCTGACATGGTGGCGGCAGAAATACCGGACCAGCCGCTTTATATTCGCTCCATAAGACGCACTGACATTTTCCCCCCTTTTTTGGGGGGAAAAAAGTGCGTCTTATGGAGCGAAAAATACGGTAAATCAAACTGATTTAAATCACAATTTAAATCACTAGTCAGTAAGACTTGATTTAAATCCTAGTTTTCTACATAAAGACTAATTCTTGCTGGTATAACTTTAATATGCAAGTAGATGAAGATTTTTAGAATAACAACTTTTCATATTAGTTTTTTTATCCCCAGTTTAATAGGTTAATCATTCATATTTGGACAACTTTTCTGTTGTACTTAGGAAGGAGAAAAATAATCATTACCTTAATAATAACAATTTAAATAGATTTATTCAACTGAAACAATAACATTCCAGCGTCTGTGATTTGCTTAAACATCCATGTTTGTTAACTAATTTGGCTAAACAAAATATATATATTGTAAGAAACTTAGACTGTCAGCCCCTTCCTCCTCACACTTAGTTTCACTTTCTTCTTGTGCAGATCTATTCCACTCCAATCAGAAAAATATTGTTTCTATTCTATTCACTGAACTTCTTGCACCTTAGCAGTGAAGGGGTTGATTCTGTATTCATAGGTTTGTAGAAGTTAGGATGAAGGTCTTTTTCTTAACTCTGTTCATGTTTATAACATTTTTGCTGTGAAGAAGAGGCATGTGATCTCCGCTGAGTCAAATTCAGTATTGAGAACTGCAAAAGTAAACCAATCATCTGTGATAATATCTTGTAGGCAGAGAAACTGCCCAATAATCTTACAAAAACCTCTGGAAGAGCATGACATTGTGAATGGATTCATGGAATTTATTTACCAAAAAAATTAAACATATATACAGCCTTATTCTACATAATTAAAAAACTAATCTTTATTTCATGATGGAATAACCTTTGGATGGTAATATATTTTCCTCAAAAAGCATTTTATTCAAAAAAAATCCGATTTAAATCAAAAAAAATCCAATTTTTTTGATTTTTTTTTAAAAAAATCATTGATTTTTATCCACCCTGGTTTTAACAGAGGTTATGTGATTCTATCGCCTATGCTGAGCTAGGTTTATGAGGTCAGAATCTCTTTCAACTCCTGAGAAAGCTTGCCTTATCTCTTAGGTGTCACAATTGGCAGGTTCTGTGGACAGAGAGACTCAAACTCTCTTGGGGCTTTTACAGTTCCTATGACCCTCCTGTGACATTCCTAACTCACACACATACTGGCCACATGTCGCTGGGCCTCTCGGGAAGGAGAATAAGGGAGAAATGGATACTCTTAACAAAATGGAGTCTGCGTCCTGCACTGTGTGTTGCGCATGTTTGCGACACTGACTGACACAATAGCACTTCTGCTCTTGGTGGCCATCATTGTGGTGTCGGTTGTACGTCTCGTGCAGCACGTGGCAGACTTTACATGTCTGGTGGATGTTTCCTGCATTGAGTGTGTCAGTCTTTGTCTCCATGTGGTCAGGGTCTCTATATTTTCCTCTCTGTCTCAGTCACATCTCAGTGGGATTTGTCACTCTAAAACAGTTTCCTTTCTTGCGGCGGGGGAGGGGCGCTGTAGTCTCTATATGGAGGTATACTATCACCCCACACTGTGCATCGTGATCGTGGTACAAAAGTCCGAACCCTTGGATGAGAATTATTGGAAACAGTCAGTCTGATCAGAGAATGAAACACACAGACACAAGGCCTGGGTAACACCAGAGATTGATAGAAAACTGGCACATCTGCAGGGTCAGATGGACCTTTTAATAGGTTCCCTCAAGTGCCTCCATTCCCATTCCTGAGTCCCCTTTCAGTGCCTCCATTCCTTGTCATGACTCTCTTCCAGTGGCTCCATTCCCATCCTGAGCCCCCAATCCTGAGTCCCCTTCAGTGCCTCCATTGCCAGTCATAAGTCTCTTCTAGTGCCTCCATTCCTATTCCTGAGTCCCCTTTCAGTGCCTCCATTCCCAGCTATGACTTTCCTCCAGTGGCTCCATTCCTGCCCTGAGCCCCCAACAGTGCATTCATTCCCAATCCTGAGTCCCCTTCAGTGCCTCCATTCCCATCCTGAGCCCCCAACAATGCATCCATTCCTAATCCTGAGTCCCGTCCAGTGCTTCCATTCCCAGTCCTCAGTCTATTCAAGTGCCTCCATTCCTATTCCTGAGTCCCCTTCAGTGCCTCCATTCCCAGTCATGAGTCTCTTCTAGTGCCTCCATTCCTATACCTGAGTCCCCTTCAGTGCCTCATTCCCTGTCATGAGTCTCTTCCAGTGGCTCCATTCCCGTCCTGAGCCCCCAACAGTGCATCTATTCCCAATCCTGAGTCCCGTCCAGTGCTTCCATTCCCAGTCCTCAGTCTATTGAAGTGCCTCCATTCCCAGTCCTGAATTCCCTCCAGTGCAACGATTTTCAGTCCTGTGCTCCCTCCAGTTCTCCCATTCTTGGTCCTAAATTCCCTCCAGTGGCACCATTTTCAGTCCTTAGTTCATTGCAGTACATCCTTTCAAGTTCCAGAGTCCCCTTCAGTGCCTCCATTCCCTGTCATGACTCTTTTTCAGTGGCTCCATTCCCAGTCCTGAGCCCCCAACAGTACATCCATTCCCAATCCTGAGTCCCGTCCAGTGCTTCCATTCCCAGTCCTCAGTCTATTCAAGTACCTCCATTCCCAGTCCTGAATTCCCTCCAGTGTAACAATTTTCAATCCTGAGCTCCCTCCAGTTCCCCCATTCTTTGTCCTAAATTCCCTCCAGTGGCACCATTTTCAGTCCTGAGTTCCTTCCAGTACCTCCTTTCAAGTTCCAGAGTTCCCTTCAGTACCTCCATTTAAGTTTCTGAGCTCTCCAGTGCCACCATTTTCAGTCCTGAGTCTATAGAAGTTTCTCCATTCTGGTCCTGAGTCCCCTCCAGTGCCTCCATTCAAGTTCCTGAGTTCTCTCCAGTGCCATCATTTCTGGTAAGTACCTAGTAGTGCCACCATTCCCGGCACTGAGTCTACCCCAGTGCTACCTTTCACAGTCCTGATTCCCCTCCAGTGTCACCATTTCTGGTATGTAACCCCTTCTAGTACTTCCATTTGTAGTCCTGAATTCCATCAAATGACACCATTTTCAGTCCTGAGTTCCCTCCAGTGGCTCCATTTCCGCTCTTGAGTTCCCTACCGTGCCACCATTTTCAGTCCTGAGCCCCCTCCAGTGCCTTTATTTCCAAACCTGAGTTCCCTCCAATGCCACCATTCCTGGTAAATACCTAGTAGTACTACCATTCCCAGCACTGAGTCTACACCAGTTGTACCTTTCCTGGGCCTGATTCCCCTCCGGTGCCACTATTTCTGGTCCACAGTCTGTTGCAGTGCCATCATTCCCAGTCCTGAGTCCTCTCCAGTGGCACTATTCCTAGTCCTGAGTCAATACCAGTGCAACTATTCAAGATCCCGAGTCCCCTCCATTGCCAACATTCCCAGTCCTGAGCCTACACCAGTTTTCAGTATTCCTTGTCTTGAGTCCCCTTCACTGCCCCCATTCCCAGTCCTGGGTCCCCTCCAGTGCCACCATTCCTAGTATCTTCCCATTGCAAGACACTGACTGAGTAACCATGATGACTGTCCAGTCCTTTAGTTCCTGGTGGACTCCTTTCCTGATGGCCAATGGGGCTCAGGGGATATGAAGGAATCTCTTTTTTGTAACCACCGCTGACAACACTAAGCCACTGCCTTGCGATTAGCAGCAGTGTTGTCAGCCCGCTGTGCAGACTCCTTCAGGGGCCTGTTAGGCTGCATATCAGATGTGTACATACAGTTGTGTTCAGAATAATAGCAGTCAGACATCACTAACCGGATCAATCGCTGTTTTTGGTAGAAATGATATTTCTACGTGGCAAATAATTTCCTAGCAGGTGTAGTAGAGTAATAGAAATCCAACAGACCCAACAGTCATGACATGCATGCTGCTGATTCTGTGTCATTGAATCACTCATTGAAAGGGGCGTGTTCAAATAATAGCCGTGTGGAGTTCTATTAGTGAGGTCATTCATTCTTTGATAAACAGGTGGCAATTATTGCCCTTATTTAAGGAAGGAAGGCAGCAAATGTTGGACATGATGGTTACAGTGCATTTCTCTCTGAAATTCTGAGGAAAATGGGTCGTTCCAGACATTGTTCAGAAGAACAGCGTACCTTGATTAAAAAGTGGATTGGAGGGGAAAACATATAAAGAAGTGCAGAAAATGATCGGCTGCTCAGCTAAAATGATCGCAAATGCTTTAAAATGGCAACCAAAACCTGAAAGACGTGGAAGAAAGCAAAAAACTACCATTGGAATGGATAGAAGAATAGCCAAAATGGGGCGGACTCAGCCAACAATCAGCTCCAGGAAGATGAAAGAAGGTGTGACGTTCCCTGTGAGGACTGTTACAATTAGAAGACGCCGATGTGAAGCCAAGCTATCTGCAAGAAGTCCCCGCAAAGTCCCACTGTTGGGAAAAAGACGTGTGCTGAAGAGGTTACAATCTGCCAAAGAGCACATTGACTGGCCTAAAGAGAAATGGCGCAACATTTTGTGGACTGATGGAAGTAAGATTGTTCTTTTTGGGTCTAGTGGGCGGAGACAGTTTGTCAGACGACCCCCAAACACTGAATTCAAGCCACAGTACACTGTGAAGACCGTGAAGCATGGTGGTGCAAGCATCATGATATGGGGATGTTTCTCATACTACGGTGTTGGGCCTATTTATCGCATACCAGGGATCATAGATCAGTTTGAATCCATCAGAATACTTGAAGAGGTCATGCTGCCTTATGCTGAAGAGGAAATGCCCTTGAAATGGGTGTTCCAACAAGACAACGACCCCAAACACACCAGTAAACGTGCAACATCTTGGTTCCAGACCAACAAGATGGACATTATGGAGTGGCCAGCCCAATCCCCGGATCTTCATCCAATAGAAAACTTGTGGGGTGACATCAAAAATGGCGTTTCTGAGGCAAAACCAAGAAATAGAGAAGAACTGTGGAATGTGGTCCAATCATCCTGGGCTGGAATACCTGATCACAGGGGCCAGAAGTTGGGGACTCCATGCAACACAGATGTACATCAGTTCTCAGAAACAGTGCGACTACAACCAAATATTCATGAAGTCATTCAAAGGAAAGCAAAATCTTCAAACATTTCTCAGTTTATATAGTGAATGTTTGAGTTTGTAAAGAAGAATACAAACACTGCGATTTTTTTGAACCGTCTAATATTCACTTTTTCTTCCATTTTTTTAGAGGAACAACACAAATGTGATGTACTTCTTCATGTTGTGATTTGGAATAGAATGTGTCGTGTTCCCAATGCATTTGTGTGGATGGAAATAAAAGCTATTAGAAGGATTTTCAGCTTTATTCACTTTTTTCAACACACTGCTATTATTTTGAACACAACTGTACCTTCACCGAACTAATAGGAGCCAAAAGCCCACGGCTAGTTGTGAGTCGGTGGCTTTGAATTGTCAGCCTGCTGATGATTTATTTATTTCAGGTACTTATATAGTGCGCCATCAATTTCCGCAGCACTTTACATATATATTGTACATTCACATCAGTCCCCGCCCCCGAGGAGCGTACCATCTAAGGTCCCTAACTCACATTCATACATACACATACTAGGGACAATGTAGACAGGAGACAATTAACCTACCAGCATGTCTTTGGAAGGATGAGCTAATGTTCCTGAGGGAAATTGTCAAATGACAGCAGGCCGCCATCCTAATCATCTGAGGCCATGCAATGCCCCACAGTTGTACCCAACAAAGGGGAGGGGGAAGGCAAGTGAGTTCATCGATCTAATAGGACCACATGGCCATATTAGGTCAATGATGCCTCCAGCAACCCCCCTCCCCTTCATTATGTGCAGATGCAGGGAGTGGAATTCCAAAGGCACAGGATCTTTAGGAGGAGTTCTGTCCTCTCTTCTGCTGACTGCTGAGACTGGAGGGGGGCAAGACAAGCCTTCTTTGCGGCTGCACAGAGAAGAGCAGGGTCTGGAGGAGGAGTTCTGTCCTCCTCTCTTCTGCTGACTGCTGAGACTGGAGGGGGGGGACAAGACGAGCCTTCTTTGCGGCTGCACAGAGAAGAGCAGGGTCTGGAGGAGGGATTCTGTCCTCCTCCTCTCTGCTGACTGCTGAGACTGGAGGGGGGACAAGACAAGCTTTCTTTGCGCCTGCACAGAGAAGAGCAGGGTCTGTAGGAGGAGTTCTGTCCTTCTCTCTTCTGCTGACTGCTGAGACTGGAGGGGGGACAAGACAAGCCTTCTTTTGTGGCTGCACAGAGAAGAGCAGGGTCTGTAGGAGGAGTTCTGTCCTTCTCTCTTCTGCTGACTGCTGAGACTGGAGGGGGGACAAGACAAGCTTTCTTTGCGGCTGCACAGAGAAGAGCAGGGTCTGGAGGAGGGGTTCTGTCCTCATCTCTTCTGCTGACTGCTGAGACTGGAGGGGGGACAAGACAAGCCTTCTTTGCGGCTGCACAGAGAAGAGCAGGGTCTGGAGGAGGGATTTCTGTCCTCCTCTCCCTTCTGCTGACTGCTGAGACTGGAGGGGGGACAAGACGAGCCTTCTTTGCGGCTGCACAGAGAAGAGCAGGGTCTGTAGGAGGAGTTCTGTCCTTCTCTTTCTGCTGACTGCTGAGACTGGAGGGGGGACAAGACGAGCCTTCTTTGCAGCTGCACAGAGAAGAGCAGGGTCTGGAGGAGGGGTTCTGTCCTCATCTCTGATGCCGACTGCTGAGACAAGGTGGAGGCAGAGACAAGAGGGGTGCCACTGCTTCAGGAGAGGTGCGAGGGCCACATGAAATGATGTGGGGGTCTTGTGTTTGACACACGTGCTTTAGGGCAGGGGTGTCAAACTGGCGGCCCTCCAGCTGTTGCGAATCTACGCTCGGACAAGGGTCCAAATGCAGTCGAATTGAATTCAAGCGAATCAAAAAGTATCGGATTGGGAGGTATGTTCTTTTCTATTCTATTCCTTTCTATTGATTTTGTAACTGTCTATCCTTTCTATTGATTTTGTATTTTTTCTATTCTATTCCTTTCTATTGATTTTGTATTTTTTCTATTCTATTCTAGTTTTTTTCTTTTCTGTTTTATTTCCTATTCTTTTCCTTTTCCTTCACACTGGCGGCCCTCCAGCTGTTGGCGAACTACAAGTCCCATCATTCCTCTGCCTTTGGGAGTCATGCTTGTAACTGTCAATCTTGCAATGCCTCATGGGACTTGTAGTTTGGCAACAGCTGGAGTGCCGCCAGTTTGACACCCGTGCTTAGGGGAAGCCTTGCTGAAAATTTTTTTAAAAAATCCTGAAACCTGAGGTCCTATCACATAAAAAAAAACAGCATGCCCCCCAAATAAATGAAAACCCCAAATACCTCTCCCCTGAACATAACTCCATTTGCTATGGATGGGGCTGCAGCGTACCCCAAAAAAGATGCCAACCTTTCCTGAGGGCTTATTCCACGGTTTACTCTTTGCTAAAACTTGAAACTATTTTTCAGAATGGGCTGGTGGGAACCCCCTGCAGCTACGGCCAGGAAATGAGTATGCGGCCTTGGAGGAATTCAGTCCTCCCGGTAATTAGAAGCTTATGGGCTTTGTTGGATCTCTTTTTCTCACATTGAGTGCGATTTACTATATGTACTCCGAGAGGACGCCCCTGCTTCCGGCCGGTTCTCCGCCTGGACCCCACGCTGGAATCTCACGATCGCTCCTGTGTAAGGAATGGGAATATTTTATTTATTTTGGGCCGATGTATGGAGTAGATGGAGCGGTCACAGCAGGGGGGCTCATTCACAGGATGGGGAACAAAGGGCAGGATGTGGAGGGGAGGCCGAGTGTCTCTCACATGCAGGCCGGAAACGCGCGACAATGCAGTCCGCTATGGGGGAAACGGGAGCTGAAGGTCGGAGAAAGGTGGAGGGATAGGAAGACACTTCACAAGGAAATCATGTCTTGTCCTTACAATTTCGTCAACATTCCTGTTCTGTTACAATGTATCTATTTCTTGCAGAGTATTTCCTCTGTGTCTTTAGGCGCTCATTCACACCTGAGCGATTCGATGTGCCTTTCAAGAAAAGCTCCAATGCTCGATATTTGGAATTCCATCTCATTCTTTGGTGCTCAATATTCAGAAAAAGTACTTGATGATCTTTTTTGCGGCAGGATCCTGTGTTTTTGGCCCCGATAGACAATGGCACTGCATGAAAAACGACCGAAGACGCCGATGCTCAAGTGCGAATGTAACACTTTCCATTGAGGCGAGACGTAGAAAACTGAAATCTGATATTAAAGACGTAAAATTGCATTTTAAATCCCTAACATCTGTCCCAGTATAAAAAAAATGTTAGAAATAGTCTGCGGAGTCCAGGGTTGTCCTGCTTGAAGGCAAAGTTCTCCCTATGATGCTCTTCACTTACACCGCCATCCTGAATCAAAATTCGCTGTATGCACAGTTTGCGCATGCGATGAATCCCCCATGTACAGTGGATATTAAAAGTTTACACACCCCAGTTAAAATGTCAGGTTTCTGTGATGAAAAAAAAAATTATAAATAATTTCAGAACTTTTTCAAACCACTTAAAGTCTGGACACTTTCCCCCCTTCCAGTCCGGACACTTTCCCCCCCTTCCAGTCTGGACACTTAACCTTCCAGTCCGGACACTTTCCCCCCCTTCCAGTCCGGACACTTTCCCCCCCTTCCAGTCCGAACACTTTCACCCCCTTCCAGTCCGGACACTTTCACCCCCCTTCCAGTCCGGACACTTTCACCCCCTTCCAGTCCGGACACTTTCCCCCCCTTCCAGTCCGGACACTTTCCCCCCCTTCCAGTCCGGACACTTTCACCCCCTTTCCAGTCCGGACACTTTCCCCCCTTCCAGTCCGGACACTTTCACCCCCCTTCCAGTCCGGACACTTTCACCCCCTTCCAGTCCGGGCGCTTTCACCCCCCTTCCAGTCCGGACGCTTTCCCCCCCTTCCAGTCCGGACGCTTTCCCCCCTTCCTGTCCGGACACTTTCCCCCCCCCTTCCTGTCCGGACACTTTCCCCCCCCCTTCCAGTCCAGACACTTTCCCCCCCTTCCAGTCCAGGCCAATTTTCAGCTTTCAGTGCTATCACACTTTGAATGACAATTGCGCGGTCATGCAACACTGTACCCATATGAATTTTTTAGCATTTTTTTCAGACAGATAAAACGTTGTTTTGGTGGTATTTATTCACCACTGGGATTTTTATTTTTTTTGCTATATAAATGAAAAAATCCAAACATTTTGAGAAAAAAATTGTTTTTCTTATAACATTTTGCAAATAAATATTCTTTCTTCATAAATCTTGGCCAAAATGTATTCATCTATCTTTTCAGTAAATAAAAATAGCCCAAATTAGTTTATAGCCAAAAATTATAATTTTTCTAATTTTTTTGCATTTTTACATTTTTTTTTTAATATTATTATTATGTTTTTGGGGTTTTTTTTACATACCGTCACCCTAGCAGTACAGTGTCACCATTTTGACACTGTACTACTTGTGGGGGGTGATGAAGATTTTTTTTTCTTTTTTTACACGGATTGCTTTTACACCCATAAAGGCTGTAAAAAACAATAATTTCTCCTCCTCTCTGGCTGCATTCTTGCAGCCATTGAGAAATACTGTGTGAGCTGTGATTGGTCACAGCTTGTCACATGGTACATGGCTGTTGTGAATAGCCCTGTACCATGTGACCTCTGTGATCATTAACAAATTTCACACGTAGTAAGCAATGATGTCAGAAGTGACATCTTGCTTACACCTATTCATGTGATCACTGATTGGCCAATCAGGGGTCACATGAATCGGGACCTCACGCAGCGGTCCCGTACAACGATGATCGGTGTCCCGCTGTGTGTGGAGGACACAGCGATCACTAGGATCGCGGTGCCGCTCGCTGCCAGGGAGCGCGCACAGGCAGTGAATGCAATGCCACCCGCCCCTGCACTGCTCCTGTCCAGCCTTTTATGTACATGGACCGGACGGGAAGTGGTTAATGTAACCTATAAACTGTACAACTCAGTTGAACAACAAACTGAAATCTTTTAGATGGAAAAAAAACTAAAATAATGTGGTTATATGGTATAAAAGTGCAGCGTTTATGTATTAAGTGATGTCAAGTGAATCAATACAAAGTGAAATAACTTCAATAGAAATGCAAAAGAGTCCGTCCAATATAAATGGATAATAGTGTCCATGGGGACTACAAGGCACAGCAACCTCGGTGAAAAGCAAACTGTAATTCAGACCAGTGAAAAGATCCACCACCTCCGTTAGATGGAAACTCACCAGAAAGCTCCTGATAAATCGCATCTATGTAGATGACATCAAAGAGCCAAAGAGAAATGCACCGGACTGCTCCGCCACAGGTAAACCGAAGGTAGGACCTCTTCCTAGAGAAAATCGCTCACCACAGGAGCCAAGAAGTGGTGTATAGTGTAGTATTTTATTACAGTAGAAACAATGTATGTGGAATGATTGTAAAATACATGTAAAAACACAGTACCAGAATGGCCACTGTTCCAAGCTTTGGCGTGACGTCAGCAAGTGTGGCTCCGCCCGACACGTTTCGTACGCATGCACATCTTCAGAGGTACGTCCATTGCTAACGTCATGTGGAGGCTCCATTATAGCCTGCAAGGCATGATATTGATTAGAAGACGCCATTTTACCGGGGTGTGAAGGCCAGGAAGTGACTCTTAAAAATGATCCCGTACTTAAGGATTTTCTTCCCTCTAAGCCCGAAGTCATCTTTAGAAGGGCACCGACATTGAGAGGTAGGATTGCCCTAAACATTGTCAACCCTCCACAGAGAATTTAGTTTTTTGGGGATCTAAAAGGATTTTTCCCATGTAATCGTTGCATGATCTGCCAATTAGGTGGGAAAAGACATGCCAAAGTAACTTCTTTTAGTTCCACTGATACTGATTAGAAGGCGCCATTTTACCGGAGTGTGAAGACCAGGAAGTGACTCTTGGTCGGAGTGTAGTAGCAGCCATCTTCCCGAAGCTGAAACAAATGAACTGAGCGCTACCATGGGTCCGAGCCAGTGGTCGGCCATAATAAAATGATCTGAGGATTTTATTTTCTAAACAGTGGAACATCTTGAAAAATGATCCCGTCCTTAGGGATTTTCTTCCCTCTAAGCCCAAAGTCATCTTTAGAAGAGCACCGACATTGAGAGGTAGGATTGCCCTAAACATTGTCAACCCTCCACAGAGAATTTAGATTTTTTGGGGGATCTAAAAGGATTTTTCCCTTGTAATCGTTGCATGATCTGCCAATTAGATGGGAAAAGACACGCCAAAATAAACTTCTATTACTTCCACTGATACTGATTAGAAGGCGCCATTTTACCGGAGTGTGAAGAGCAGGAAGTGACTCTTGGTCAGAGTGTAGTAGCAGCCATCTTCCCGAAGCCGAAACAGATGAACTGAGCGCTACCACGTGGTCGGCCATAATAAAATTAGCTAAAAAATAACTAAAAAAAGGGGAGATATCTAAAAAAAGGGGAATATTGAATAAAAAGAACTAAAATCAAAATCAATTGAGGATGAAATGGCCAATAATTAAGATGCCAAGTATATGAAAAAAATGCATCAAAGAACAACTGTGCAATGGGAACGTTGCTTAAAGGGGAATGGCCCCACAATGTTACTAGGTGCGCCTAAAAAATGTATATAACAGGCGATTTAAATAGTGATTCGCAATATATATTAAACACATGTATAACATACATCTAAAATATGAAAAGTGTATGGTCAGAAGAATGATAAAACTATATAAACCGTACAGCTCAATAGCATATTAATTACACTGATATAGGTAATAGGGATCCTACATGTATGGAATTATTAACCCCTAAGAATAAAATGCTATAAAATGTATAACGTACGTTATAAAAACAACATGTTAAAAAATATATATATAGTGCATAGATGTATATAAACCATGCAACTCGATAATAATATGGGGAGTAGGGATCCTATAGGCAAGGAAATAAACCCATAACCATAAAATGCTCACAAAAGTGAGTCATCAGAATAAGTTAGGATAAAATAAGATCAAAGATCATCATCAGATTTTGTCAATGAAGCAATTCATGTCGATATCAACATTATGACCCATAGGGGTTAAGGAGGCCATTTCGTAAATCCATCTGGTCTCAAGTTGGGATACAGCTCTCCTTTTGTTACACCCGCTCCAGTGAGGGTTGAGAATGTCAATGCCCTTAAGCTTCATACCATATGGGTCTTTGTGATGGTAGTCTCTAAAGTGCTTGGATAATGAATGCTCCTTGTAACCCTTTCTGATGTCATATGAATGCTCACGCACTCTATCCCTCATGCGCCTAGTAGTCCTGCCTATATATTGTTTATGGCAGGAACACTCTAAAAGATACACAACGTATCGCCTGTTACAGGAGATGAAGGAATTAATCATGTACGTTCTATTGGTTACACTGGAAGTAAAAGAAGTTAATTTGACGTGTCTTTTCCCACCTAATTGGCAGATCATGCAACGATTACAAGGGAAAAATCCTTTTAGATCCCCAGAAAATGAAATCCTCAGATCATTTTATTATGGCCGACCACTGGCTCGGACCCGTGGTAGCGCTCAGTTCATCTGTTTCTGCTTCGGGAAGATGGCTGCTACTACACTCCGACCAAGAGTCACTTCCTGGTCTTCACACTCCGGTAAAATGGCGCCTTCTAATCAGTATCAGTGGAAGTAAAAGAAGTTGCATGTCTTTTTCCACCTAATTGGCAGATAATGCAACGATTACATGGGAAAAATCCTTTCAGATCCCCCACAGAATCGAAATCCTCTGTGGAGGGTTGACAATGTTTGGAGCAATCCTACCTCTCAATGTCGGTGCCCTTCTAAAAGTGACTTTGGGCTCAGAGGGAAGAAAATCCTTAAGGACGGGATCATTTTTCAAGATGTTCCAGTGCTTAGTAACAATGTTTTTTATCTGAAAATGTTGTACAGAATAATTAGTTACAAAAGGGCATAACATTTGAGATTTAGATCTTGTAGTGCCAGTCGTAAGAAGAGAATTTCTTTCCAATTTGGCTACTTGGTTAATGGTGCCATCCAGAACATCACTGGCATACCCTTTCTCAAGGAACCTATCTCTGAGGGTACCAGCTTGTATGCAAAAGTCAGATAAATTCAGGCAGTTTCATCTAATCCTAATAAACTGCCCCTTAGGGATGTTGTTTAGCCATAGGGGGTGATGGCAGCTATCAATAGGTATATAGCTATTTCTATTGGTGGTTTTGAAGAAGGATTTAGTCACTATGTTTGGGGGGGGGGAAAGTTGGCTCCCATAGCGACACCCCTAATCTGTAAATAAAATTGCGTATTGAACCAAAAGTAATTATGCGACATGGTAAAGTCCAACAGACTAAGAATAAAGGACTTTTGAGTGTCGCTATATTCACCAGTTTCTTGAAGATTATAACTTACAGCCTCCATCCCATCTTGTGATTGATGTTGCTATACAATGAAGCAACATCTGCTGTGACTTGGAATGTGTCAGGGGTGGTAGAGATATTAATGACATCTTGCAGAACTTGCTTAGTATCTTTAAGAAAGGAAGGAGTTTTTCCCAACAAAGGTTGTAAAAACACATCAATAAATTCCCCTGTTCTAGAGAGAAGAGAACCAATCCCACTAATAATGGGTTGTCCTGGGGGATAAAGCGGATCTTTATGGATCTCAGGTAACCAATATAATATGGGCAATTTAGGAGCCGATGGACATAGGAATTCTTTTTCCTTTTTAGTAATAGCGCCATTCCTACAGCCAATCTCAAGGAGACTTTTCAATTCCCACTTAAAAGTCAATGTAGGGTTATGTTCCAGTGTTTAGAAACAATGTTCTTCATCTGAAAATGTTGTACCGAATAATTAGTTACAAAAGGGCATAACATTTGAGATTTAGATTTCGTAGTGCCAGTCGTAAGAAGAGAATTTCCGTCCAATTTTGCTACTTGGCTAATGGTGCCATCCAGAACATCACTGGCATACCCTTTCTCAAGGAACCTATCTCTGAGGGTACCAGCTTGTATGTAAAAGTCAGATAAATTTAGGCAGTTTCGTCTAATCCTAATAAACTGCCTCTTAGGGATGTTGTTTAGCCATAGGGGGTGATGGCAGCTATCAATAGGTATATAGCTATTTCTATCGGTGGTTTTGCAGAAGGATTTAGTCACTATATTGGCCCCATTATTGATCAATTTTAGATCCAAAAAATCAATACTATCTTGGCTATAGGTGTTAGTTAAGCTAATGTTCAATAAGTTATTATTTAAAGTTATTCAGGGATCCTTCGTCCCCCTGCCAAAGGAGGAGGATGTCATCAATATATCTACGGTAGAATTTTAGTTCAGGCCAATCCCTTGCATAAATTAGATCCTCCTCCCACCGAGCCGTAAAAAGATTAGCTAGGCTATGGGGCAAATTTGTCTCCCATAGTGACACCCCTAATCTGTAAATAAAATTTCTTATCGAACCAAAAGTAATTATGCGACATGGTAAAGTCCAACAGACTAAGAATCAAGGACTTTTGAGTGTCGCTATATTCCCCATTTTCATGAAGATAATAACTTACAGCCTCCATCCCATCTTTGTGATTGATGTTGCTATACAATGAAGCAACATCTGCCGTGACTTGGAATGTGTCAGGGGTGGTAGAGATATTAATGACATCTTGCAGAACTTGCTTAGTATCTTTAAGAAAGGAGGGAGTATTTCCCACCAAAGATTGTAAAAACACATCAATAAATTCCCCTGCTCTAGAGAGAAGGGAACCAATCCCACTAATAATGGGTTGTCCTGGGGGGTGAACCGGATCTTTATGGATCTTAGGTAACCAATATAATATGGACAATTTAGGAGCCGATGGACATAGGAATTCTTTTTCCTTTTTAGCAATAGCGCCATTCCTACAGCCAATCTTAATGGGACTTTTCAATTCCCTCTTAAAAGTCAGTGTAGGGTCCTTAGGTAAAACTTGATAAGTGGCATTATCTTTCAGAATTTTGTATGCTTCAACCATGTAGTCTGATTTATCCATGACTACTACTTCACCCCCTTTATCTGCCGGTCGGATGACCAAGTCTTTATTATTCAGTAGACTGGAAATACCCTTAGAGATAGAATGAAGTTGATTAATTTGCCTAACCTTCAAGGCTTCTAGATCTTTATCTATTTTGCCGACCGCAGATAGCCGTTTGACGGCTGCACTGCGGCCGGCCAGTTCTGGGAGGGCATCATATGACGTCCTCCCAGAACGCGCTCTCTTGCGCACCCCCGGGGCGCACACCCGGCGATCTGCGTGATGGCCATGTCCCACGGACACAGCTGATCACATGATATGGTAAAAGGCCAATCATAGCGGCCTTTTACCATGTGATCAGCCATGTCCAATGACACGCTGATCACCGGCAAATGCAATTGCCGGTTCTCGGCTACACTTTCCTCATGCTGTCAGAGCGTGAGGAAAGTACTGCTGACAACTGGCAGTTGTCAGAGCAGGGATCGGCACTGATCATCAGGGCACTGATGATCAGTGCCCTTATGATCGGTGCCCAGCAGTGCCACCCAGCAGTGCCGCCCACAAGTGCCCAGCAGTGCCGCCCACCTGTGCCCAGCAGTGTCCACGATTGCCCATCAGTGCCCACCTGTGCCCAGCAGTGCTGCCCACCTGCACCCAGAAGTGCCACCCACCTATGCCCATCAGTGCCGCCCAGCAGTGCCGTCAGTCAGTGCCACCCAGCAGTGCCGCCAGTCAGTGCCCAGCAGTTCTGCCAGTCAGTGCCCAGCAGTGCCACCAGTCAGTGCCCAGCAGTTGCACCAGACAGTGCCGCCTATCAGTACCCATCATGAGTGCCAGCTCATCAGTGCCACCTATTAGTGCCGCCTATCCATGCCACCTCATTAGTGCCGCCTATCAGTGCTGCTGCTATCAGTGCCACCTATCAGTGCACATCAGTGTTGCCTATCAGTGCAGCCTCATCAACGCACATCAGTGAAGGAGAAAAATTACCTGTTTGCAAAATTTTATAATAGAAACAAAGAAACTTTTTTTTTTTCAAAATGTTTGCTCTTTTTTTGTTTATAGCGCAAAAAATAAAACACCCAGCAGCGATTAAATACCACCAAAAGAAAGCTCTATTTGTGAGAAAAAATGATAAAAATTTCATATGGGTATAATGTTGCATGACCGCGCAATTGTCATTCAAAGTGCAACAGCGCTGAAATCTGAAAATTGGCCTGGTAAGGAAGGGGGTAGAAGTGCCCGGTAGGCAAGTAGTTAAGAACCATATTCTTCAAAGTGGGGATATGTGGGTTATTACCAGCAAGGGGATTAAAAAGTGGGGGGTTCTTTAAGTTGGAATTGATATTCATACTAGTGGTAGTAAGGTTCCTATTTATATAATTTCGCAAAAAATATTTATTTAAAGAAACATTGCGTACGAATTTGTAGATGTCGATGTATGCCTGAAACTTAGCCTAGCTAATCTTTTTACGGCTCGGTGGGAGGAGGATCTTATTTGTGCAAGAGATTGGCCTGAACTAAAATTCTATCGTAGATATATTGATGACATCCTCCTCCTTTGGCAGGGGGACGAGGGATCCCTCAATAACTTTATCGGCACTCTAAATAATAATTTATTGAACATTAGCTGAACTCACACCTATAGCTAAGATAGTATAAATTTTTTTGGATCTAACATCGATCAATAATGGGGATTAAGGAGGCCATTTCGTAAATCCATCTGGTCTCAAGTTGGGATACAGCTCTCCTTTTGTTACACCCGCTCCAGTGAGGGTTGAGAATGTCAACGCCCTTAAACTTCATACCATATGGGTCTTTGTGATGGTAGTCTCTAAAATG
The DNA here is from genome assembly GCA_951230385.1 of Staurois parvus. Classification (NCBI taxonomy): domain Eukaryota; kingdom Metazoa; phylum Chordata; class Amphibia; order Anura; family Ranidae; genus Staurois; species Staurois parvus. Next base: position 24,059 of record CATNWA010015216.1, on the reverse strand, counting down.
CTTGGGTAATGAATGCTCTTTGTAACCCTTTCTGATGTTATATAATTGCTCACGCACTCTATCCCTCATGCGCCTAGCAGTCCTGCCTATATATTGTTTATGGCAGGAACACTCTAAAAGATACACAACGTATCACCTGTTACAGGAGATGAAATAATTAATCATGTACGTTCTATTGGTTACACTGGAAGTAAAAGAAGTTACTTTGGCGTGTCTTTTCCCACCTAATTGGCAGATCATGCAACGATTACAAGGGAAAAATCATTTTAGATCCCCAAAAAATGAATACTCAGATCATTTGATTATGGCCGACCACTGGCTCGGACCCGTGGTAGTGCTCAGTTCATCTGTTTTGGCTTCGGGAAGATGGCTGCTACTACACTCCGACCAAGAGTCACTTCCTGGTCTTCACACTCCGGTAAAATGGCGCCTTCTAATCAGTATCAGTGGAACTAAAAGAAGTTACTTTGGAATCTCTTTTCCCATCTAATTGGCAGATAATGCAACGATTACATGGGAAAAATCCTATTAGATCCCCAAAAAACAAAATCCTCTGTGGAGGGTTGACAATGTTTGGGGCAATCCTATCCCTCAATGTCGGTGCCCTTCTAAAGGTGACTTCGGGCTTAGAGGGTAGAAAATCCTTAAGGACGGGATCATTTTTCAACATGTTCCAGCGTTTAGAAACAATGTTCTTTATCTGAAAATGTTGTACTGAATAATTATTTACAAAAGGGCATAATGTTTGAGATTTAGATTTCGTACTGCCAGTCGTAAGAAGAGAATTTCTGTCTAATTTGGCTACTTGGCTAATGGTGCCATCCAGAACGTCACTGGCATACCCTTTCTCAATGAACCTATCTCTGAGGGTACCAGCTTGTATGTAAAAGTCAGATAAATTCTGGCAGTTTCGTCTAATCCTAATAAACTGCCCCTTAGGGATGTTCTTTAGCCATCGGGGGTGATGGCAGCTATTAATAGGTATATAGCTATTTCTGTTGGTGGTTTTGGAGAAGGATTTAGTCACTATATTGGCCCCATTGATAGCTGCCATCACCCCCTATGGCTAAAGAACATCCCTAAGGAGCAGTTTATTAGGATTGGACGAAACTGCCTGAATTTATCTGGCTTTTACATACAAGCTGGTACCCTCAGAGATAGGTTCATTGAGAAAGGGTATGCCAGTGATGTTCTGGATGGAACCATTAGCCAAGTAGCAAAATTGGACAGAAATTCTCCTCTTATGACTGGCAGTACGAAATCTAAATCTCAAATGTTATGCCCTTTTGTAACTAATTATTCGGTACAACATTTTCAGATAAAGAACATTGTTTCTAAACACTGGAACATCTTGAATAATAATCCCGTCCTTAAGGATTTTCTACCCTCTAAGCCCGAAGTCATCTTTAGAAGGGCACCAACATTGAGGGATAGGATTACCCCAAACATTGTCAACCCTCCACAGAGGATTTTGTTTTTTTGGGGATCTAAAAGGATTTTTCCCATGTAATCGTTGCATTATCTGCCAATTAGGTGGGAAAAGACATGCCAAAGTAACTTCTTTTACTGCCACTGATACTGATCAGAAGGTGCCATTTTACTGGACTGTGAATACCAGGAAGTGACTCTTGGTCGGAGTGTAGTAGCAGCCATCTTCCCAAAGCCGAAACAGATAAACTGACCACTACCACGGGTCCGAGCCAGTGGTCGGCCATAATCAATGATCTGAGGATTTCATTTTTTGGGGATCTAAAAGGATTTTTCTCATGTAATCATCACAAGATCTGCCAATTAGGTGGGAAAAGACACGCCAAAGTAACTTCTTTTACTTCCAGTGTAACCAATAGAACGTACATGATTAATTCCTTCATCTCCTGTAACAGGCGATACGTTGTGTATCTTTTGGAGTGTTCCTGCCATAAACAATATATAGGCAGGACTACTAGGCGCATGAGGGATAGAGTGCGTGAGCATTTATATGACATCAGAAAGGGTTACAAAAAGCATTCATTATCCAAGCATTTTAGAGACTACCATCACAAAGACCCATATGGTATGAAGCTTAAGGGCATTGACATTCTCAACCCTCACTGGAGCGGGTGTAACAAAAGGAGAGCTGTATCCCAACTTGGGACCAGATGGATTTACGAAATGGCCTCCTTAACCCCCATGGGTCATAATGTTGATATCGACATGAATTACTTCATTGACAAAATCTGATGATGATCTTTGATCTTATTTTATCCTAACTTATTCTGATGACTCACATTTGTGAGCATTTTATGGTAATGGGTTTATTTCCTTGCCTATAGGATCCCTACTCCCCATATTATTATCGAGTTGCATGGTTTATATACATCTATGCACTATATATATATATTTTTTTTTAACATGTTGTTTTTATAACATACGTTATAAATTTAATAGCACTTTATTGTTAGGGGTTAATAATTCCATACATGTAGGATCCCTATTACCTATATCGGTGTAATTAATATGCTATTGAGCTGTACGGTTTATATAGTTTTATCATTCTTCTGACCATACACTTTTCATATTTTAGATGTATGTTATACATGTGTTTAATATATTGCGACTCACTATTTAAATCGCCTGCTATATACATTTTTTCGCCGCACCTAGTAACATTGTGGGGCCATTCCCCTTTCACCCCTTCACGCCTAAGGGTAAAACAAATCTAAATGTCTAGGCAGAATTCTGCAACGTTGACCTGTGTTAGTAAAAACCGTTCATATCATCACCGCTACATTGTACATCCGGGTGGATTATACCGCGTTTTTTTCAGGACAAATTGGGCTTTCATTTGGAGGGAAATGGTAATATCTCCTGATTTTATTTTATTATCAAAAGAAAACTGGCCCAAAATAGTAAAAAAAATATATATTTTTTTTATTTAGCTGTGTTTTTCTTGTTACTACCATAACCTACCACCAAAGAAAAACCCAAAATAAATTCTCCAGCTCTTGTCGATCGCAGCGATACCATATATGTGTATGTTATTTGTTGTTTGTACCCGTAGTACAGCCCAGAAACAATAGTGCGCCTTTTATTTTTGTCTTTTTTTTTTTTTTTACCTAAAACACACTGACACTGACATTGACACTAACTGACACTGATACCAATTGTTTTTAAATCGTGACCTTTGACCTTGACCTTTAACCCTGACCTTGACCCAAACAATAACCCTGGCGCTGAACTAGATCAAACCTTGATGTAGGTATTTTTTCTTTTTTTTTTTCTTTTTTTTTTTTAATATTTATTTATTTATTTATTTTTTACAAACTTTTTTTTTCTCTCTATGCCAGGAGTTTGAGAGATACAATGTATAATAGGATGTGTATATAATGATACAATGTATAATAGGATGTATATAATGATACAATGTATAATAGGATGTATATAATGATACAATGTATAATGGGATGTATATAATGATACAATGTATAATAGGATGTATATAATGATACAATGTATAATAGGATGTCTATAATGATACAATGTATAACGGGATGTATGTAATGATAAAATGTATAATAGGATGTATATAATGATACAATGTATAATAGGATGTATATAATGATACAATGTATAATGGGATGTATATAATGATACAATGTATAATAGGATGTATATAATGATATAATGTATAATAGAGTGTATATAATGATACAATGTATAATGGGATGTATATAATGATACAATGTATAATAGGATGTATATAATGATACAATGTATAATAGGATGTATATAATGACACAATGTATAATAGGATGTATATAATGATACAATGTATAATAGGATGTATATAATGATACAATGTATAATGGAATGTATATAATGATACAATGTATAATGGGATGTATATAATGATACAATGTATAATGGAATGTATATAATGATACAATGTATAATAGGATGTATATAATGATACAATGTATAATAGGATGTATATAATGATACAATGTATCTCTCTTCTCCATTCATAGAGAGAGAGAAATAAAACAAGGGGGCTGGGCTGCACAATGACTGATCACTGTGATAGCCAATCAGAGGTTTTCACAGCGATCATGTGACCCAGAATCGGGAGTCCCGGGTCCCAATCGTTAGAACGGGACCCGAGGCTCTCAGTGACACCGCGGTCTTTGTGCTGGGAGCAAGCAATGCGGTGCGCTCCCAGCAGAAAGACAGGTGTGCAAATATGCGGCCCCACGGAAAAAAGCCCAGTTCTGTGAGGACGCATATTTGTGTGACGTTGGCATCAAGGGGTTAAGCGAATGTTCCCATTGCACAGTTGTTCTTTGATGCATTTATTTTATATACTTGGCATCTAATTATTGACCATTTCTTCCGCGATTGATTTTGATTTCAGTTCCTTTTATTTAATATTTCCCTTTGTTTCTAAACACTGGAGAATCTTGAAAAATTATTCCGTCCTTAAGGATTTTCTTCCCTCTGAGCCCAAAGTCACCTTTAGAAGGGCACCGACATTGAGAGGTAGGATTGCCCCAAACATTGTCAACCCTCCACAGAGGATTTCGTTTTTTGGGATCTAAAAGGATTTTTCCCATGTAATAGTTGCATGATCTGCCAATTAGGTGGGAAAAAAACATGCCAAAGTAACTTCTTTTACTTCCACTGATACTGATTAGAAGGCGCCATTTTACCGGAGTGTGAAGACCAGGAAGTGACTCTTGGTTGGAGTGTAGTGGCAGCCATCTCGATTGATTTGAATGTTAGTTCTTTTTATTTAATATTCCCCTTTTTTTTAGATATCTCCCCTATTTTTTAGATAATTTGATTATAGCCAACCATTGGCTCGGACCCGTGGTAGCGCTCAGTTCATCTGTTTCGGGTTCGGGAAGATGGCTGCTGCTACACTCCGACCAAGAGTCACTTCCTGGTCTTCACACTCCGGTAAAATGGCGCCTTCTAATCAGTATCAGTGGAACTAAAAGAAGTTACTTAGGCGTGTCTTTTCCCACCTAATTGGCAGATAATGCAACAATTACATGGGAAAAATCCTTTTAGATCCCCCAAAGAATCGAAATCTTCTGTGGAGGGTTGACAATGTTTAGGGCAATCCTACCTCTCAATGTCGGTGCCCTTCTAAAGATGACTTTGGGCTCAGAGGGAAGAAAATCCTTAAGGACGGGATCATTTTTCAAGATGTTCCAGTGCTTAGAAACAATGTTTTTTATCTGAAAATGTTGTACCGAATAATTAGTTACAAAAGGGCATAACATTTGAGATTTAGATTTCGTACTGCCAGTCGTAAGAGGAGAATTTCTTTCCAATTTTGCTACTTGGCTAATGGTGCCATCCAGAACATCCTGGTCTTCACACTCCGGTAAAATGGTGCCTTCTAATCAGTATCATGCCTTGCAAGCTATTTAAATGGAGCCCGCACATGACGTTAGCAGTGGGCGTACCCCTGAAGATGTGCATCAGCACGAAACGCGTCGGGAGGAGCCACACTTGCCGAAGCTTGGATCGGCGGCCATTTTGGTACTGTATTTTTACAGATATTTTACACTCGTTCCACGTAGATTGTTTCTACTCTAATAAAATACTACACAATCCACCACTTCTTGGCTCCTGTGGTGAGCGATTTTCTCTAGGAAGAGGTCCTACCTTCGGTTTACCTGTGGCGGAGGGTTAGGGATCCGGGTATGACCAAAAATGTGTGGGAACAAAGGCGTAATCAGGGCTGGAGAGGTGGAATGGTCAGGCAGACCATTAGGTACTGTACAGGGTGCGGGGTCTAAGTCCAAATCTGCTTATTCACTAGGGCCCCTGATGGTGGGATGGACTTGGAGCAGACTGAGACCAGGTCGCGACCCCTGAGTACGTCCGGCAATGGTAAAGAGCATCGTCAGAGGTGTGCGGGGAAAGGAGCCTGACGTGAAGAGGCTGGCAGACCTGGTAACAGGGACAGATCCGTGCGGGATGGATGGATGGATCGTCTAGGTAGCGTCAGGCGTAGTCAGGCAGGCCAGGTCAGCAACGTGTGGGCAGCGAGGTACCGGAGGAGCAGGCAGAGAATAGTCAGGATCACAAGCCGGGTTCAGTAACTCACAGGCAGCGCGGTACAGAGGATCAGGCTCAGGGATGGTCAGGAAAGCCAGGGGTTAAACAGGAGACGGTCAGCAGAGGTCAAGATCAAAGCAGGGTCAGCAACTAGGCAGATAGGCAGGAACACAGGATACCAGGTACAGGGGCTCATGGGAAACAATACACCAAGGCACTGACTGCAGGTCTGGCCATTCCTTAAATACACCTCCTGCAATCAGCCTCAGGTGATGGCTGATTGCAGGAGTGAGCTTCTGGTTGCTGAGAGCACCCGCTGGCCAGCCCTGGTACTGCAGCCCACACGGCAGGTGAGTCTCACCACCAGTGGTGAATCCATTCCTGACACGGAGCAGTCCGGTGCATTTCTCTTTGGCTCTTTGATGTCATCTACATAGATGCGATTTATCAGGAGCTTTCTGGTGAGTTTCCATCTAACGGAGGTGGTGGATCTCTTCACTGGGTCTGAATTACAGTTTGCTTTTCACCGAGGTTGCTGTGCCTTGTAGTCCCACGGACACTATTATCCATTTATATTGGACGGACTCTTTTGCATTTCCATTGTATTTATTTCACTTTGTATTGATTCACTTGACATCACTTAATACATAAGCGCTGCACTTTTATACCACATATTTTACAGGTGTTGTTATCTTTCCTGCTAGCAGCTCTTCACCGATTTATTTCTAGCGCTTGCCTATATATAATTTAAGATAATGTGGTTGCATAAGTGTGCACACCCTTATGCCAGCCATACATGGGTTGAAATTCAACTGATTTTTCGCCTGAAAATCAGACCTAAGAATAATTGGCCGATTTGAGCTCTGTTAGTGGGTCAATGGCACCGACCGATTTTCGTGGTTCCTCCCCTTTTCGGTGATCGGGCATGTTGGAAAATTTGTGAAAAACAACCGATTTTCGACTCAATGATGGTCAAATCGTACGATCGTTTTTCCAAAAAGAATATGAGCTGTGACCTGGAAGGAACAGAAGTTTGCCCTTTATATGGGGTGAAGTTTATGACTTGGTTGGCCAATTTTCGAAATCATTGATGGCACGATCGGATTACCGAGTGAACAACGTTTTCGATTTTTGGATGAAAAATCGTTCGGAATTAAAACCATGTATGGCCTGCATAAGGCTCCATGCACACGGGGGCATTTTAATAACGCTGGTAATGTTAGCTGTGTAAAGTCACATTAAAAACATGAGTTTTTTTAGCGGCTTTGTATTAGTGTTTGGCAGTGTTTAACTGCGTTTAGCCACGTTTTTTTGTAGTCAAAAAAAGTCCAAAAACACTGGTTTGCTGCAATTTACTGCGTTTTTCAGGATTAGAGCGTTTTTACAGCTAAAAACTCCTCTAGAAGCCCACTAGTTCTGAGTTTTTTTTCCAGCCAAAAATCATCCCTGTTGATTCCAATCTATGTGTGCATGGACATGGAGACATAGGAGAACATGCATGGGGATGGACACATAGGATAGGAGATCATGCTGGGGATGGACACATAGGATAACATGCCGGGGGTGGACACATAGGATAACATGCCGGGGATGGACACATAGGATAACATGCCGGGGGATGGACACATAGGAGAACATGCCGGGGATGGACACATAGGATAACATGCCGGGGGACACATAGGAGACACATGGGGATGGACACATAGGACATGCCGGGGATGGACACATAGGAGAACATGCTGGGGATGGGGACATGGACACATAGGAGATCATGCCGGGGGGATGGACACATAGGATAACATGCCGGGGATGGACACATAGGAGAACATGCTGGGGATGGACACATAGAACATGCGGGGATGACACATAGAAACATGCCGGGGATGGACACATAGGAGAACATGCCGGGGGATGGACACATAGGAGAACATGGGGATGGACACATAGGAGGTGCTGGGGATAACACATAGGAGAACATGCCGGGGATGGACACATAGGAGAGAACATGCTGGGGATGGACACATAGGAGAATGCTGGGGATGGACACATAGGATAACATGCCGGGGATGGACACATAGGATAACATGCCGGACACATAGGAGAACATGCGGGGATGGACACATAGGAGAACATGCCGGGGGACACATGGACACATAGGAGAACATGCCGGGGATGGACACATAGGAGAACATGCCGGGATCTGATGGACACATAGGAGGAACATAGCCGGGGATGGACACATAGGAGAACATGCTGGGGATGGACACATAGGAGAACATCTGGGATGGACACATAGGGGGATGGACACATAGGAGAACATGCCGGGATGGACACATAGGAGAACATGCTGGGGATGGACACATGGAGGAGATCATGCTGGGGATGGACACATAGGATAATGCATGGATGGACACATAGGGCCGGGATGGACACATAGGATAACATGCCGGGGATGGACACATAGGAGAACATGCCGGGGGATGGACACATAGGAGAACATGCCGGGGATGGACACATAGGATAACATGCCGGGGATGGACACATAGGAGAACATGCCGGGGATGGACACATAGGAGAACATGCCGGGGATGGACACATAGGAGATCATGCCGGGGATGGACACATAGGAGAACATGCTGGGGATGGACACATAGGAGAACATGCCGGGGGATGGATGGACACATGGACACATAGGAGAACATGCTGGGGCTGGGGATGGACACATAGGAGAACATGCTGGGGATGGACACATAGGAGAACATGCCGGGGATGGACACATAGGATAAACATGCCGGGGATGGACACATAGGAGAACATGCCGGGGATGGACACATAGGAGAACATGCCGGGGGATGGACACATAGGAGATCATGCCGGGGATGGGGACACATAGGATAACATGCCGGGGATGGACACATAGGAGAACATGCTGGGGATGGACACATAGGAGAACATGCCGGGGATGGACACATAGGAGATCATGCTGGGGATGGACACATAGGATAACATGCCGGGGATGGACACATAGGAGAACATGCTGGGGATGGACACATAGGAGATCTTGCTGGGGATGGACACATAGGATAACATGCCGGGGATGGACACATAGGAGAACATGCTGGGGATGGACACATAGGAGAACATGCCGGGGATGGACACATAGAAACATGCCGGGGATGGACACATAGGAGAACATGCCGGGGATGGACACTTAGGAGAACATGCCGGGGGATGGACACACTAGGAGAACATGCCGGAGATGGACACATAGGATAACATGTTGGGGATGGACACATAGGATAACATGTTGGGGATGGACACATAGGATAACATGCCGGGGATGGACACATAGGATAACATGCCGGGGATGGACACATAGGATAACATGCCGGGTATGGACACATAGGAGAACATGCCGGGGGGATGGACACATAGGACAACATGCCGGGGATGGACACATAGGAGAACATGACATGCCGGGGATGGACACACAGGAGAACATGCTGGGGGGTTTACTGGCTGTAGAAAAAAATGTCAAAAGCCCAAAACAGCCGCTGTAAAAAACGTCCCGTGTGCAGGAGGACTTACACTAATCCTTTGTTGAAGCCCCTTTTTATGTGATTCCGGCACTCAGTCTTTTTGGGGAGGAGTCTATCAGCACGGTACATCCTGACTCGGCAATATTTGCCCGCTCTTCCTTGCAGAAACACTCCAAATCTGTCAGATTGTGTGTCATCTCCTGTGCACAGCCCTCTTCAGATCACCCCCCACAGATTTTCCATTGGATTCAGGTCTGGGCTCTGGTTGGGACATTCCAAAACCTTCCTCTTCTTCTGGTGAAGCCATTCCTTTGTGGATTTGGATGGATGCTTTGGGTGGTTGTCATGCTGGAAGATGAAGTTCCTCTTCATGTTCAGCTTTCTAGCAGAAGCCTGAAGGTTTTGTGCCGATATTGACTGGTATTTGGAACTGTTCATAATTCCCTCTACCTGAACTAAGGCCCCAGTTCCAGCTGAAGAAAAACAGCCCCAAAGCATAATGCTGCCACCACCATGCTTCACTGTGGGTATGGTGTTCTTTTGGTGATGTGCAGTGTTGTTTTTGCGCCAAAAATATCTTTTGGAATTATGACCAAAAAGTTCAACCTTGGTTTCATCCGACCAGAACACATTTCCCACATGATATTGGGAGACTTTAGATGTGTTTTTGCAAAATTTATCCAGGCTTGGATGTTTTTCTTCATAAGAAAAGGCTTGCGTCTTCCACTCTACCCCATAGCCCAGACGTATGAAGAACACGGGAGATTGTTGTCACATGGACCACAGCCAGTACTTGTCAGATATTCCTGCAGCTCCTTTCATGTTGCTGTAGGCCTCTTGGCCGCCTCCCAGACCAGTTTTCTTCTCGTCTTTTCACCAATTTTGGAGAGACGTCCAGTTCTTGATGATGTCACTGTTGGTGAAGTCACTGTTGGTGATGTCACTGTTGTGCCATATTTTCTCCACTTGATGATGACTGTCTTCACCGTGTTCCATGGTATATCTAATGCCTTGGAAATTCTTTTGTACCCTTCTCCTGACTGATACCTTTTAACAATGAGATTCCTCTGATGCTTTGGAAGCTCTCTGCAGACCATGGCTTTTGCTGTAGGATGCGACTAATAAAATGTCAGGAAAGACCAACTAGAACAGCTGAACTTTATTTGGGGCTAATCAGAGGCACTTTAAATGGTGTGTACTGACTCCTATTTAACATGTTTTGAATGTGACTGCTTAATTCTGAACACAGATACATCCCCACTTATAAGAGGGCGTGCACACTTATGCAACCACATTATTTTAGTTTTGTTATGTTTACTCCCCCCCCCCCCCCCCCAAAGATTTCCGTTTGTTTTTTAGTTTGTACAGTTTATAGGTCACATTAAAGGTTTATAAAGTTCTGAAATGACTTATCTTGACATGTTAACAGGGGTGTGTAGACTTTTTATATCCACTGCATGCGTTGAGAGTTTGGGTCTCTGCCATTGTCTGGGGACCCTGCAGCGTCTGTACATGCCCAGGAACTCAAAAACTGCGTGACACAGACATGAAATCCTGCACATGAGCAGATATATACTGCGTGCTGTCCGCCATTTTGCTGGCAGAGACCCGAGCATGCGTAGGGTCTACATACGTCCTCCTCAGCTAGGCCTAGATTGAGCATACAAACTAAAGTAAATTAACCCCTCGCCTGCCGGGCACTTCTACCCCCTTCCTGCCTGCCGGGCACTTCTACCCCCTTCCTGCCTGCCGGGCACTTCTACCCCTTCCTGCCTACAGGGCACTTCTACCCCCTTCCTGCCTACAGGGCACTTCTACCCCCTTCCTGCCTACCAGGCACTTCTACCCCCTTCCTGCCTACCGGGCACTTCTACCCCCTTCCTGCCTACAGGGCACTTCTACCCCCTTCCTGCCTACAGGACACTTCTACCCCCTTCCTGCCTACAGGACACTTCTACCCCCTTCCTGCTTGCCGGGCACTTCTACCCCCTTCCTGCCTGCCGGGCACTTCTACCCCCTTCCTGCCTACAGGACACTTCTACCCCCTTCCTGCCTGCCGGGCACTTCTACCCCCTTCCTGCCTACAGGACACTTCTACCCCCTTCCTGCCTGCCGGGCACTTCTACCCCCTTCCTGCCTGCCGGGCACTTCTACCCCCTTCCTGCCTACCGGACACTTCTACCCCTTCCTGCCTGCCGGGCACTTCTACCCCCTTCCTGCCTACAGGGCACTTCTACCCCCTTCCTGCCTGCCGGGCACTTCTACCCCCTTCCTGCCTACAGGACACTTCTACCCTCTCCCTGCCTACAGGGCACTTCTACCCCCTTCCTGCCTACCGGGCACTTCTACCCCCTTCCTGCCTACCGGGCACTTCTACCCCCTTCCTGCCTACAGGGCACTTCTACCCCCTTCCTGCCTACCGGGCACTTCTACCCCCTTCCTGCCTACCGGGCACTTCTACCCCCTTCCTGTCCAGGCCAATTTTCAGCTCTCAGCGCTGTTGCACTTTGAATGACAATTTCACAGTCACTGTACCCATATCAATTTTTTATCATTTTTTTTAAACAAATAGAGCTTTCTTTTGGTGGTATTTAATCACCTCGGGGTTTTTTAGTTTTTGCTAAACAAACCAAAAACATCTGAAAATTAAAAAAAAAAGTTTTTCCTTAGTTTCTGTTATAAAATTTTGTAAATAAGTGATTTTTCTCCTTCACTGATGTGCGCTAATGAGGCTGCAGTGATGGGCACTGATAGGCTGCAGTGATGGACACTGATAGGTGGCACTGATGGACACTGATAGGCTGCACTGATGGACACTGATAGGCTGCACTGATGGACACTGATAGGTGGCACTGATGGGCATTGACAGGCATCACTGATAGGCACTGAAAGGCAGCACTCATATATGGAACTGATAGGCAACACTGATAGGCAGCACTGATGGACACTGATGAGGAGGCACTGGTAGGTGGCACTGATGAACATTGACAGGCATCACTGATGGGCACTGAAAGGCAGCACTCATATATGGCACTGATAGGCAACACTGATAGGCGGCACACTGATGGGCACTGATGAGGAGGCACTGGTAGGGTGGCACTGATGGGCATTGACAGGCATCACTGATGGGCACTGAAAGGCAGCACTCATATAAGGCACTGATAGGCAACACTGATAGACGGCACTGACTGGCACTAATAGGCGGCACTGACTGGCACTGTTAGGTGGCACTGATAGGCGGCACTGACTGGCACTGATAGGTGGCACTGATTGGCAGCACTGACAGGTGGCACTGACTGGCATTGATAGGTGGCACTGACTGGTGCTGATAGGTGGCACTGAAGGGCAGCTCAGATGGGTATGGATATGTGGCATTGATGTGCACTGATGAGCACTGGAGTGTTAGATGGACTAGCAGACTTGCATACACTAACAAATAGAAGCCAAACTCCAGCTCACCCTTTATAATCAGTTACAGCAAACAGTTTTTTTTGTTTTTTTTTTTTCCTTTTGGGACATAAAATTATAAAAGCTGATCATTGTGAGCACCCCTGACAGTGTTAAAATGGTTCATCTCATCCCTGTAACTGCAAGCGAGCTTTTTCCATTGAAAAACAACAGACTTATTAGCTGGATCACCAGATGAAACTAGAAGAAAGAAACCCTGAAAAATAAAACGAATGCAGTCGCCACATCTGAGAGTTGGTAAGCTGCCATATAATAAATGATTGCTTTTTGGTTTGATACCGCTTTAAAGAGGAACTTCACCCCAGGGGTGGACTGACCATTTGGAAATTCAGGCACTGCCCGAGGGCCCGGGGTCAGTAGGGGGCCCCATGAGATGCCCCTGGTACCTTTTTCATAGGCTTTTTTGAGTTTGGGCAAGGACACAGGGGCCCCATGATCCCCTATTGCCCGGGGCCCCATGATCCCCTATTGCCCGGGGCCCCATGAGTTGTCAGTCCGCCCCCTGCTTCACCCCCATTCATTCTACACCCCCCCCCCCCCCCCCAATTCCACCCTTAGCTTTCATGATGGGGAACATTCCAAACACACACTACCTGTCCAGGGGATCCAGCGTTGTCCTGCAGCGGGTCGCTGTTCAGATGTTTGTGTCTCCCGCCGCCACCTTAGTCCTCGTCAGCCGGCTGCCGTTTCCAGGGTCAGGCGGCTTTTCCCCAGCAGTCCTCAGGATGGTCCCTTGCGGCCCCCCGGAATTGATGGGGGTTTCCCGAGGGACTCTGGGAACAGAATATATAATTCTAGCCTAGGCCGGAATGGCAGCGAGGTACAAGGACCCCAGAAAATACAACAGTGTACCCCCTAGAAAATAAATGTTCATTTTAATGGGGGAAGGCAGAGAGCCAAGGTTTGTCTGCATAGCTAAGTACCCCTTGAAAGTTGTTGTAAATCCTTACATATAGTGACTGGCCTCAGGTGATACACAGAGGTTGCATCTGCCTATGCAAGTTGTACCTGTTTATCTACAGTCTCCTCTTCTCTACATCTGACCACAGTGCAGAATTTATACAGCTTCTCCGAGCTTTCAGAAAGCAGAGGGAGCTATAGTTACGCTCTGCAGAGCTCAGTGAGAGCTGATTGGAGGTAAGGGACACCCATACCCCCCCTCCCCCTTTCACACAGGAACACAGCTGAGGCTGTCAATCACAGGATGTGTGCTGGAGCTCCCTCCCCTGTCATCTTTTTATCTCTTGCTGTCAGGAAGACTTGTTAGAAATGATTCATGCTGATAGCAGAAGAAAGAGGCAGCAGACAGAAATGACACTTAGTGCTCTGGACTGAGACAAGGACACACTATAGAGGGATTGGCTTTGTTAAAATTTTATATATGAAGTTTACAACCCCTATGACATACGTTGTGTTATGTTGTCGTATGTTATATCTTGTATGTTAACATGTTATGTCTCCATGTTACATCCTGTATCTTGTTGGTCTGGAACCAAGATGTTGCCCGTGTACTGTTGTGTTTGGGGTCGTTGTGTTTGGAACTCTTGTTTTATGGGTGTTGTCTTTTTCAGCATACTTTTTGTTTTGTGACATTTCAAGTATTCTGATGTAATCAAAGATCCATGATCCCTGGTTGAAAAGGCCCAACACCGTAGTATGAAAACTGATCCACCCATGATCCTTCTAATAGCTTTTATTTCCATATCATTCACACAAATGTGTTGGGAACACGACACATTCTGGGGGTCGTCTGACAAATCACAACATGACCCAAAAATACATCAAATTTTACTTCCTCTAAAAAAAATGTTGCACCATTTCTCTTTAGGCGGTTCAAAAAAATATTGGCAGTTGTATTCTTCTTTAGCAAACTCAAACCACTAGTGGGACTTTGAGAAATTCTTTGAAGATTTTGCTTTCCTTTGAATGACTTCATGAATATTTGTTGTAGTCGCACTGTTTGTGAGAACTTCTTTCATCTTCCTGGAGTCATTGTTGGCTGAGTCTGGCCCCTGGCTGATTCTTATTCCAGCCAGGATGGTATTGGACCACATTCCACAGTTCTTCTCTATTTCTTGGTTGCCACTGCCTCAAAGCACGGCATTTTTGATTCACCTGAGCAGCCGTTTTCTATTGGATGAAGATCCGGGGATTGGGCTTTTTTAATCCATAACGTCCATCTTGTTGGTCTGGAACCATTGTTCACGTTTACTGGTGTGTCCAACATTTGGCCTTCCTTTGTCTTTTCCACATGCTATTATTCCCTTTCAATGAGTGAATTCAATGGACACATAATCAGCAGCATGCATGCAAGACTTTGTTGGAACCCCCCATTTCAAGGGCATTTCCTCTTACAGCATAAGGCAGCATGACCTCTTCAAGTATTCTGATGGATTCAAACTGATCCATGATCCCTGGTATGTTGGATTTTAGGCCCACTACACCTGTAGTATGATTTTGATCCCCATATCATGATGCTTGCACCACATGCTTCACAGTCTTGACAGTGTATCTTTCTGTTCTGTATGTTGAATTCTAGTAGTGTTTGGGGGTCATGTATGACATGTTATGTCTCCGCCCACTATTGATCCAAAAAGAACAATGTTATATCTTGTATGTTCCATCAGTCCACAAATGTTGTTGCTTGCCATTTCTTTTGACCGGTCAATGTGCTCTATATTTGTTTGTTATGATTGTAACCTATCTTGTATGCACATGTTATGTCTTTTGTTATGTCTTGTGGGACTTTGCGGTTATGCCCTGTTATATTCTTGTTATAGTATGTTTTGGTTTGTATGTTATCGTCGTCTTCTATTGTAACAGTGCCTCATGTTATATCTTGTCAGTTATGTTCTTTCATCTTCCTGTATGTTAGCTGATTGTTGGCTGATCTCCGCGCCATTTTGGCTATATCTTCTATCCATTCCATGTTTAGTTTTTGCTTTCTTCCACGTCTTTCAGGTTTTGGTTGCCATGTTAAAGCATGTTATCTTGTATGTTATTGTATTTTGTCCTGTATGTTATGCCCTGATCATTTTATGCACTTATTTATATGTTTTATGCCCCTCTCCAATCTTGTTAATCAAGTTACGCTGTTGTTCCCTGAACAATGTCTGGAACTTGTATGTTTTCCTCAGAATTTGTTAGAGAGAAATGTTATATCTTGTACTGTTATGCCCTGTATGTTTTGTCTTGTATGTTATGCTGTATGTTATTCCTTAAATAAGGGCAATAATTGCCACCTGTATGTTTTTCTCAAAGTTATGACTGATGTCACTAATATGCCCTGTATGTTATGTCTTGTATGTTATGCTATTATTGTCTTGTATGCCCCTTGTTATATGTATGTGATTTATGACACAGTAATCAGCAGCATGTATGTTATGCCCTGTGTTATGTCTGTTGTTATGTCTTGTTGTATTTCTATGTTATGTCCTACTATGTTATACACCTGCTATGTTATGTCCTGTTATGTTTATAGTATGTTATATCTTGTTTATGCCACCAAAAACAATGATTGATCCGGTTAGTGTTATGTCTGTATGTTATTTTCTTGTATGTTTTGTCTTGTATGTTATTCTTGTATGTTATGCCCTGTATGTTATATCTTGTATGTTATGTCTGTATGTTATGCCCTGTATGTTATATCTTGTATGTTTTTTTCTTTATGTTATATCTTGTATGTTATGTTATGTCCTGTATGTTATTTCTTGTATTTATTTTTGTATGTTATATCTTTTTTTTTTTTTTATCTTGTTGTTATTTCTTGTATGTTTTTGTCTTGTATGTTTTTTTGTATGTTTTTTTGCCCTGTATGTTATATCTTGTATGTTATGCCCTGTATGTTATATCTTGTATGTTATGCCCTGTATGTTATATCTTGTATGTTATGCCCTGTATGTTTTGTCTTGTATGTTATGTCTTGTATGTTATATCTTGTATGTTATGTCCTGTTTGTTTATCCTGTATGTTATGTCCTGTATACTATGTCTTGTATGTTATGTTATGCCTGTATGTTATGTCCTGTATGTTATATCTTGTATGTTATGTCCTGTATGTTATATTTCTTGTATATTTTATGTCTTGTATGTTATGTCCTGTATGTTATATCTTGTATGTTATGTCCTGTATGTTATATCTTGTATGTTATGTCTTGTATGTTATGTCTTGTATGTTATTTTGTATGTTATGCCTTGTATGTTATATCTTGTATGTTATGCCCTGTATGTTATATCTTGTATGTTATGCTTGTATGTTATGTCTTTGTATGTTATGTCCTGTATGTTTGTCCTGTATGTTATGTTTGTATGTTATGTCTTGTATGTTATGTTATTGTTTTCCTGTATGTTATGTCCTGTATGTTATGTCTTGTATGTTTTCTGTGTATGTTATATCTTGTATGTTATGCCTTGTATGTTTATGTTATATCTTGTATGTTATATCTTGTATGTTATGTCCTGTATGTTATATCTTGTATGTTATGTTTATGTCTGTATGTTATGTCTTGTATGTTATGTCCTGTATGTTATGTCCTGTATGTTATGTCCTGTATTTATGTCTTGTATGTTATGTCCTTGTATGTTATGTCCTGTATGTTATATCTTGTATGTTATGCCCTGTTGTTATGTCCTTTATGTTATGTCCTTGTATGTTATGTCTTGTATGTTATGTCCTGTATGTTATGTCCTGTATGTTATGTCCTGTATACTATGTCTTGTATGTTATGTCCTGTATGTTATGTCCTGTATGTTATTGGGGCATAGATACGGTAATACGGTTATAGATCCCCTGTATCCAGACTATGGGATTAAGGTGCGTCTGTTTTCATTTTTGCGTCCGCCGCAGAACGAGAAACTCAGTACCGCATTTACACGCTAAATGCTACAAAAACAGCATCTGGGCCCTTTGTTTTCTGGTTCCCGACGCTCTGCCTCCGCGGTTGATGATGAAGCCGGCGCCATAGTTATTATGTCTTTATGTTTATTCCCCTATCCTATCCACTGACACACCAAATCCTGCGCATGTGCGTACTGGACCCCATCTCTAGTCGTAGGGGAAGGAGGGACATAAACATTGACTCTTGTGAGCGCCTATGCTGAAGATGTCACCATCCTGGCACAAGCACTCATCACATCTCTGCACAGCCTAGATATTGAGAATATGCAAAAAATGCGCATGCCTTTGTGACATGACCTGCAAGCACGCCATCAATTTCTCATGATCAGAAATGCTTTAGAGGATGGGGGTGACAACAAGGAGTATGTATGATACAGATGGAAATGAGGACAAGTTGCAATGTTGACATCCGCTTCAAAACAAACCCTCATTGACCTCTGTAGCTGAATGTACTGAGGAGGGAAGAGTCCTGAAAGTTCACAAAAGAAAGCCCTGAAGTTCCAGCTCCTCTCCAATTATTCTCTATAGAGAGGCGAGGCTTGGCATCCTGCCAGCCCTCCAATAGAAGCACCAAGTAAGTGTTGTCTTCTAATGGAAACTCATAGTAGGTATTGCCCTCTAATGGGAATATATAGCAGGTGCTGCCCTCTAATGGGAACGTATAGAAGGTGCTGCCCTCTAATGGGAATACATAGCAGGTGCTGCCCTCTAATGGGAACGTATAGCAGGTGCTGCCCTCTAATGGGAATACATAGCAGGTGCTGCCCTCTAATGGGAACGTATAGCAGGTGCTGCCCTCTAATGGGAATACATAGCAGGTGCTGCCCTCTAATGGGAACGTATAGAAGGTGCTGCCCTCTAATGGGAATATATAGCAGGTGCTGCCCTCTAATGGGAACGTATAGAAGGTGCTGCCCTCTAATGGAAATACATAGCAGGTGCTGCCCTCTAATGGGAACATATAGCAGGTGCTGCCCTCTAATGGGAATACATAGCAGGTGCTGCCCTCTAATGGGAACATATAGCAGGTGCTGCCCTCTAATGGGAATACATAGCAGGTGCTGCCCTCTAATGGGAATGTATAGAAGGTGCTGCCCTCTAATGGAAACTCATAGTAGGTATTGCCCTCTAATGGGAACATATATTGTAATGTACAGCGCTGAGTGAACTATCGGCGCTTTATAAATACTGTATAATAATAATAATAATAATATAGCAGGTGCTGCCTTCTAATGGGAATACATAGCAGGTGCTGCCCTCTAATGGGAATGTATAGAAGGTGCTGCACTCTAATGGGACTATATAGCAGGTGCTGCCCTCTAATGGGAACATATTGCATGCGCTGCCCTCTGATGGGAACATATAGCAGGTGCTGCCCTCTAATGCGAAGACATAGCAGGTTGTGCTGTCTAATAGAAACAAATAGCAGGTGCTGCCATCTAATGGGAACACATAGCAGCTGCTGCCATCTAATGGGAACATATAGCAGCTGCTGCCATCTAATGGGAACACTAGCAGCTGCTGCCATCTAATGGGAACATATAGCAGGTGCTGCCCTCCAATGGAAACACACAGTAATGCTGCCCTCCAATGGAAGCACACAGTAAGTGCTGCCCTCTAATGGAATCACATAGCAGGTGCTTGCTCCTTAATGTGAACACACAGCAGAAAAGGTGCTGCTCTCTAATGTAAAACACATAGCAGGTGTAGCCCTCTAATGGGAACACACAGCAGGTGATGCCCTTTAAGGAACAGACAGAAAGGGTGCTGCCCTCTAATGTAAATACAGAGCAGGTGCTTAAAGCTGTCTTCGGATTCTCTGGTGTGACCTTTGAGGATAAATGACGTGACAGTACATGGAGCTACAGAGGTCAGGGTGACTTTTTGTAAAGCTGTTTTATTGTTTGTTTGTGCACTTTATTGAGGCCATTCACTTTAATCATTTGTGAGCCTGATGTGTGATCTCTGCACTTTTTGCATGATTTTAGAGGTAGCTGATCTCCAGGTAAACAGTTAAATACATAGAATTGGAAGTTGTTATACCTGCCAAAGGATTTGTGTTTTGTCCATCCAGCTCTAGGATTTACACAGCTCTGCCACACCGCAAAACTATTTCTGTGATGCGCACTTGATTTTTTCTCTTCTGAGCTTCAAAAACTACAAGGTATTGTCCCTCATCCAGCCTGCGGTTGGACAGTAAAATGAGAAGCAGAAGACTGGTGAGTGTATCTCTCTTTCACTCTGCTCTCTCCTCCTGTCAGTATGTTCCTGGTTAGCACATGAGCCCTGCACTACTACAACTGGTTGGATGCTTCTCCCAGTCTAAGCTTTTCTACACATGGATTGTAAAACACTGACACCGGGTCAAATTCACATATTGCATTTAAAAAAATAAATGATGTAATGAATACAGAGCAGAATTCATTTGTCTTTCCCTCTGCCTGGAGCTCAGCTGTAAGCCTCTGAGATATAAATATATGTGATGTCAAATCTTCCTCCAGCTGTGGAGCTCCCGCTGAGCCCGGCTGTCACTCTGAAATCCCCATCTGTACACATTCCACTCACAGCAGTTCCCATTCCATGGTGATAGAACAGATTGTTCCACTGATCACAGACCGATCAATACCAATCACAATCCAATCCCTGATCATCCATCAATTACATTCCAATAATACATTGATCACATACCAATCATACATTGATCACATACCAGTCATACATTGACCTCATACCAATCATACATTGATAGCAAACTGATCATCCATCAATCACACACTTATCATCCATCAATCACACACTGATCATCCATCAATTACATTCCAATAATACATTGATCACATACCAATCATACATTGATCACATACCAGTCATACATTGACCTCATACCAATCATACATTGATAGCAAAAGATCTGATCATCCATCAACTACACACTTATCATCCATCAATCACACACTGATTATCCATCAATCATGTACCAATCATAGATTGATCACAAACTGATCTTCCATTGATCACATACTGATCATCCATGATTTATAATCCAATCACTGAACATCCATCAATCTCATACAAATCATACATTGATCACATACCAGTCATATATTGATCACAAACTGATCACCCATTGATCACATACTGATCAATGCCAATCACAATCCAATCACTGATCATCCATCAGTCACATAGCAATCATACATTGATTGCAAAATCTGATCAATCATACACTGATTATCCATCAATCACATACCAATCATACATTGATCACATACTAATCATACACTGATTGCAAACTGATCATCCATCCATCACATACCAATCATACATTGATCGCAAAATGATCAATCATGCACTGATTATAAAACTGATCCATCCATCAAATACACATACCAAATCATACACTGATCTCACATACCAGTCATACTTGTTCACAAAACTGATCAACCATCAATTCACACATTTTATTATCCATCAATCACGTACTCAATCATCTATTGCTCACTAACAGATCTTCCATTGCATCACATTACTGATCATCCATCATTTTCACAATCCATCACTGATCATCCATCAATCTCATACAAATCATCCACTGAATCACAAATGATCATCCATGATCACATACTTATCAATACCAATCACAGTCCAAATACTGATTCATCATCAATCACATTGAAATCATACACTGATTACATTACAGTTGTGTCCAAAATTTTTCAACCCCCAATGCTGTAAAGGGGTTTAGGGACTTATAGTGTAATGTTGGAAATGTATTCAGAATCAAATCCTACAAGGGACGTTGTAACTTACCAAATGCAACTAAAATGACATTCAATTGTTTATTGTAATACAGTAGTAGTAAATGCGTTCTCTATGTGGTTTTCTTCATTGCCACAATTATTCAACCCTGGCTAAAGACTACACTCTGAAGAACAGAGGTTCATACAGGTGCTTTCCATCAGGTATTGAAAACACCTGTGGATGTCTCCGAGCAGCATCAAGCATAATAAGCACCAATTAGGCAGCTTTTAAAATGGAATCTGTGATACTCAGCTCCTTCTAGACATTTACTGGTGTGGTTACAAACATGGTGAAGGCAATAGAATGGTCCAGGAAGGGATCAAGAGAAGAGGTGGATTTATCTTCACAGGAAGGGCAATGGCTATAAGAGATTGCAATGATGTTAAACATACCAAGAGACACCTTAGGAAGCATCATTCGCAAATTCAAGGCAAAGGGCACTGTTGAAACGCTACCTGGTCGTGGCAGAAGAAGAATGCTGACTTCGACTGCTGTGCGCTACCTGAAGCGTAGAGTGGAGAGAAGTCCCGTGTTGACTGCCTGAGGAACTGAGAAAAGGATTTGTCAGAAGATGTGGGTACAGAAGTTTCAGCCCAGACAATAGACGCACACTGCGATAGATGATAGGCCTCCGTGCCAGAACTCCAGGCGTACCCCCTTGCTGTCTCCAAAGAATAAGATGAGTCGACTGCAGTATGCCAAAAGCCATGTGGACAAACCACAAAAGTTGTGGGATAGTGTTCTGTGGACTGATGAAACAAAATTAGAAACTGTTTGGGCCCATGGATCAACGCTATGTTTGGAGGAGGAAGAACAAGGCCTATGATGAAAAGAACACCTTGCCTACTGTGAAGCATGTGTGGAGGGTCAATCATGCTTTGGGGGCTGTTTTGCTTCTGCAGGTACAGGGAAGCTTCAGCGTGTGCAAGGTACCATGAATTCTCTTCAGTACCAGGAGATATTGGATGGAAACGTGATGCAGTCCGTCACACACACTCTGAGGCTTGGGAGACGTTTGGACCTTTCAACAGGACAATGATCCCAAGCATACTCCAAGTCCACTAGAGCATGGTTGCAGGTAGGAAAGCGCTGGAAATCATTTTGGAGTGGCCCCATCGCAGTCACCAGAGACTTAAATCCGATGAGAACTCTCTGGTGGGATCTTAAAGAAAGCAGTTGCAGTGCGCAAGCCTAAGGAATGTGACTGAATGGAGGCCTTTGCCCATGAAGAATGAATGGGCGAAGATGATACCCGTAGATCGCTGCAAGACACTTGTGTCAAAGCTATGCTTCACGTTTAAAAGCTGTTATAACTGTAAAAGGATGCTGTACTAAGTACTAAGAATTGAATGTCATTGGGGGTTGAATAAAACTGATAATGCTGTTTGAGCACAGAAAAGACATTTGTGGTTATTTCATTATAACTGTTATGTTATTTTGTCTGACCTACAAGTGCCTCTTTAATGTAATGTAAGCAAGATGACTGAATGATCAAAAGCAATGTCAAACTGGCCAAAACACTCAATTTCAGTGGGGGTTGATATAATTTTGGGACACAACTGTACCAATCATACATTGATCGCAAAATACTGATCAATCAGTACACTGATTTACCCATCACATCACGTACCAATCATACATTTGATCGCAGACTGATCATCCATCAATCACACACTTATTATTCCATCAATCACATACCAATGATATATTGATCACAGCTGATCTTCCATTGATCACATACTGATCATCCATAATTTACAATCTAATCACTGATCATCCATCAAACACATGCCAATCATACATTGATAACTTACCAATCATATATTGATCACATACTGATCAATACCAATCACAATCCAATTACTGATCATCAATCACATTCCACAATCATACACTGGATCACATACCAATCATACATTGATCACAAACTGATCGTCTTATCTAATTTCTCATACTAATCATACATTGATCACACAACTGATTATCCATTAATCACAAACTGACCAACACCAATAACACCAATTACAATCAACAGTCACTGATTCATCCAGTCAATCACACAGCAATCTTACATTGATCACAAACTGATCATCGACCCATCGATCATACATGGTTTTCAAACTGTACCCATCGAATAATACCCAAACACATATACGTTGTGTTCAAAATAAAAGCAGTGTGATGAAAAAAAGGGAAAAAAGCTGAAAAACCCTTTTAATGCTTTTATTTCCATCCCCACAAATGCTGGGAACAGACAATTCTATTCCAAATCACAACATGAAGAAAAAAAACATCAAATTTGTGTTG